>BQKN01062642.1:138782-177950 GCA_022839385.1 Asparagus kiusianus
CTTTCAAAAAACTAAGTTTGGTTTTACAGTGAAGTTTTAACAAAAATTTTAAGTGTGTTTAAAGAGCTGTTTAAGCTGTTTCTGATCATCTGTTTTAAAAGAAGTCTGCTACAAAAAGAAAAGGCCTTTCATTTCAACTGAGGATCCTATCCTCATCATCCTCTACTATTCTTATTGTTTATTGAGAAGTTTTCCTAACTCATCTTTTTATATAGCTTATAATTTCATTTTCATATCTTAGCTATATTTATTGAGTTATACTTTTTCATTCACTGTTATCACACACACTGTATTGTGCTTAATATTCCATACTATATATTGTGGGTTGTGGAGTGTGATTTAGTGAGTGTGAGCTTCATTTGCGTTCTCATTTGTTGTTGAGAACAAACCATTGTATTTAACCTTTATTTATGAGTATCACTTGTAATATACTTATACACCGAGAGAAGTGTGAGGTGAGAGACGGGGTCGAATCTAATAGGAGTGGCGTTGGTTGACGAACCTAGGGAGAGGTTGCATCCGAGCACTTAAGGAGGAGGACACGTGCTAGGTTCCTACACTTAGTGTGTAAAGTGTGATTGCATAGTGTTTGTTGTGTGAGAGTTTTTCGGTAAGCTTGTAAACCGAGTGTGTAGAAGTTCCGGCTTCCAAACCGGATTGTGATAGTGGAGATCTCCTCGAGGTGAGGAGCGGGGACGTAGGTCATGGTGACTGAACCTCGTAAACATATCGTTTGTTTGTGTTTTGCTTAGCGTACTTTTATTTGTGCTTATTCATATCTTTCTTGCTCATATCTATCTTATACCATTCTTGCAAGAACAAACTAATCAATATTATTTTAATTAGCATTTAATCGGGTTTGATTAGCATAAGACCCTAATCACCTCCCCCCCCCCTCTAGGGTCTAACAATAAGGAACACAATATAAAGAAAAGATCCAAAAATAAATGTAATCATGTTCCAACAAAAGAAAAAAAATACAACTGATATTTTAAAGTAAGAGTAATAAATCTCTAAACACAAGAGTCAACTGCAAATAGTACTAAAAGACTTAGCCTCCAACATGAAATACATCTATAAGATTGAAAACAAATAATAGACTACTGTGGAGCATTAATTAACTACTAATGGATGGCGGTGAGTTAGACTGGATCTCCGTCAACTTGCGACTCTCCGGACGCCTGACTCACAAAAGGGTTAGGTTTTTATCTACAATACAGTAAAATCAAAAAATTTCGAATAGAACTCATGTGTTAGCACTTGTTTAAGGTAATTAGGGTTTATTCTATTGCATGAAAACACAAATACGAATATTTAAGGAGATCTACTAACCCTAACATGTAATATTTTTAAATTTGTCATGAAAACCCAATCAAATTAGTAAAATCTCGTGTTTACTTTACTTCAAATCAAAAATTCAACTCAATGATCCGTTTCAAAACTTTTTAAATCAAAAAGGTCAGATCTTTAAATCATGCAGGGAAAAGGTGTGATCTTTACTCATAAAAATAGGTTTTAAAAATCCAATAAAACCAAGGGAAAATGGTGATGGGATTAGAGGAGATGAAACTCGCCTCAAAAGTCGTGCTGAACTCCCAAACACGCATGAGACGCGATCCTCCTTCACCAAACATTGTAGATCTCTCCCTCCTCTAGCTTTTTACTTCTCAAAGCTCTCCAAACTCGAAAGAAAATCTCTAGAGTTTTGAGGGAAGAGTGGTTGCCATTCACGTGGGAAAATACAAAAGAAAAGAGGAGAAACAAATCAGGTTTATAATATATGTATGTGTGTATGTGTGTGTGTGTGTGTGTGTGTTTTCAAACAGGCCCAAAGTGAATCGACCCAAAACCTAGTCTATGCACCTATCAGTCGACTGATTCCAATAATCAGTCGACCGACCAATGTCCATCAATCGACCAATTACTTGGGCCCTTCGACCGACCAGAAGTGTTTTCAGCCGATAGTTTCTCCTGTATGCACGCATGTTTATACCTATATATATTCATTATATGTACTTAATCGATCTCAAATCAATTTTAAACATAGTCATTCATCCAAAATTAGTATTAATCACAATAAAACTCATTTAATGTTATTTTCCATATAATTTTCAAATTTACGGGGTTTTACAATATCATTCTAATATGAGAAAGGAACATTGAATAGTTAATCATATTCTTAAAATATATATCTTAACTGTACAAAACATTATTGTTTAGTGTTTGGTGATGATTTTTTAAAAAGTTGAAGATACGCTGATTCTAATTTTTAGTCGGATCTTAACAATAAAGAATCAACATCGAGGTTTGTTTTTGCATTAAATAATGAAACTATTAGTTGAAGGAGTTGTAAGTAAGGAACTATAGTCAATTCTATAACTAAAATAAAATGTATTGCAGGTTGTGAAGCAGCAAAAGAAACAATTTGCATTTAAAAAATTATGCAAGAGTTAGGTGATGTTCCTACTATCGAATCGCCCATCACTTTGCATTGTGATAATAGTGGAGCAATTGCGCAAGTTAGAGCGAACATTTTCTGGAAGTAGACGACACGTTTCAACAAATCAAAACACATCGAAAAAAGTACCACTTGGTAAGAGAAATTGCTAAGGGTGATATAGACATTACCAAAGTTGAATCTATCGATGATGTGGCAAACCCATTGATGAAACTTTTGAATTAAAAGGTGTTTGAGAAACATATTGACAAGATAGTTTTGAAATTTGTATTGAATTAGTTTTGAGGGCAAGTGGGAGACTAAAAAATGTATGCTCTACAAAGCTAATAAATTTATTATATGATAATAACTAAGAGTTTACATATTTACACAAAAACCCTAAAATAATAGATTTTTTTATCAACCTCCTATATAATATGAAATTACAGGCAGAATCATGAATATAAAAATTACTGACAACCTCCCCACTAAAAATTACAAATATCACCCTAAAAATATGAGAATCTTGAATAGTCCGCTAAACAAATTGAAATTATAGACAATACTCTAAAAATTTTAAAAATTCAAACAACCCGCGGGAAAAATCTAAAAATTATAAAAAACACCTTAAAATTCTAAAAATAATAAACAAACCCCTTGAAAACAAAACTTTTTGCTGAATAATCTGTAATCACATACAAAATCTCAAAATTTAAAATTATAAATAAACTTCTAAAAATCTTAAGTTGCAGAAACAATCTAGAAATTTTTAAAATAAAAAACCTTGAATTTTTGAAAATATTTGATCGACACTCTAAACTATCTAAGGCTACAAACAACCACTAAATATTTAAAAATTACAAACCACCTCTGAAAATTGCTAGAATTAAAAAATTATGGAGAACACTCAATTAAAAAAACACTCTGAAAACCTAAAATTTTTTGATTCCCCCTTGCACAATCTGAAATTACAATGCCCTTAAAAAGTTTGGAAATTATGAAAACCCCTATGAGAGTACTAAAAATTACAAATTACCTTATAAAAAAGATGAAAATTACAAATAACTTCCTAAATTTTGAAAATTAAAAACATGCTCATAGAATAGAAAAAAAACAATCACCTCAAAATCCGAAAGTACCAAGTTGACTTTGGAGTTCACAGTTCTATAATTAAAGTTCTAATGATTACCAAAAATATGGATGGAATTAATTACAAGATTTCATATTCTAACAATTCCTTGAATCCAAACACAAACTTAATGTAATTTCAAAAAAAATACACATGACATTTGAAGAATTTTGAATCCCCCCTAAACTTCATTACCTTTGGATGTCAAATGCTACAAGATTTTAATAGGAGGTTTTTTTAGTGAATTATATGTCTACATTATCTTTTTGAGATCATAGATTCTTATGGGTTTACCCTCATTGCATAAATTGTGTATGCACTTGTTTTTTTTTCTTGAATGCTACTTTGTATTTGACTTGTAGGATTTTTGCTACAAAAAAAATGTATCTCTCAAAGTTTGAAAACTTCCCTAAATAGAGCAATACTTTGATACCTTCTATTTTCTAGGGTAGATATCGCTTTTCTTGAATAATGTTACTGTCATTTAGATTAAAATGTGTGGTATAACTGTTTTGTAGGAAGTTAGTTATTGGTTAAAAGTGTTTTGCCCATATTAAAAATCGTACTTGTTTTCTCATTAGTAATTATAACATATTGATGTATACTTTTTATTGTTTATAAACTGATATTTTGGATCACATAACTAATCTTCTCTGTTCGTCTCATGTGAATTTTGTCAAATATGAACTTAATATAGATTTCCCATTGCATTAGCAATTATGCATTTGCTATATAGCAAAAAAGTTCTTTGATATGTCTGTTAGATCAAAGTTCTAAAATTACAAGATGGAATTTTTGATATGTACTTCAGATCAAAGTTCTAAAAGTTGTAAGACATAATTAAATTCAATGCATTATCAAGTTTGATATTAGTTTACAAATGTTATTATCATGTTATCATCATCAAATATAGGTTAAAAACGTGATCTTATTTTGTGCAATAAATTATATGGTAACTATGAACTAATTCACAGACGAGTTATAGTGAAAACATAAATTTGTTCCTTAAAAAAAGATATAAACCTAAATGAAATAATTAAATTATTTGACCAAGTGCATCACACCTAGTATGGACTTAAATATCAAAGTGAAACGAGAGAATAATTTAAAAAAAAGATTGAGGTAGCGGACTGAAGACTTGCCCAGATTTCAAGGTATTTCACTATACACTCAACAAATTTGTGCGATATTTAGTGTTTTAACTCCAAAAACATTGAAATTCTTAACAAAACCCTAATAGCTTTAGGAATTTCAGAAAACTCACAGTACCTTAAGCGTTTGACACTTATCCTATGTCAATCCATATTTTGAGTATCCAAAAATGTCGATCAAATATCATACAGTAGTCGTTGAGGGTTAACTGAGAAAATTAAATTTTTATTAGAGTTTTCTGAAATTTTGAAGTTACTCAGGATCTAGTAAGAGTTTCAAAATTTTAAAGTATAACTTAATATAGTGCACGTGCGTTGCACGTTGTTGGATTAATTTTATGTTTATCTTTTTTTATAATAAGTTAATTTGGTGTTAGATGTAATTTAAGGATTTTTTGCTATCTTTTTATCATTAAAATCCTAGAGTAAATATAATCTTTTATGTGGTTTATTTGTGTGACGCCCCAGGGTTCACACATGTGACGCCCCTGGGTTCACACAAGGCTACAGTCCAGGTGAAACCAAGAATGTCAAACCTGCCATGCACCATACCGTGCAATAACGTGTTTCACCATCACAATTAACATCTATCTAGTAGAGTCAACAATAGGTGTAGGTACAAAAGCAAGTAAAATATAATGCAAGAAACAACTGATGAAATGATAGTGATCATATTAATATCTCATCATCCAACGTACAGAAGTACATAGTCAATGTCTAAACAGATAAAATGGAATACTCAACAAGTCTCAAATACAAATATCTGACAAGAGGAAATAAGGCACACAGCCTTTACAACTTCTAGAATAAGACTCTCAAATGTCTAAACAAAAGTCTACTGTGGAACTCAAAAAGAAAATATAACTAAGTAGACAGCTGAAGCTAAAATGCATCGCTATCAACCTGCGACTCTCCGGGCTCCTGGCTCGTTACCTGAAAGGGGGAGGGACAACGAGCGTCAAAGCGCTAGCGAGTAACATCACAACCAACCCCAAGGGAACAGGGCTCGTTGTATAAGAAAATACAGATAATACATAATAGATCTAAACTCATTGATCTTACTAAAGAGGGTTTTAGTATTTAGAAATTTACAACACGAGCATAGGTACGTCGAGCGAAATAATCCAAACAAGGAAACCCTCATGTATATACCTTGTATCTCAAATTGTAAGTCCCTAAACACCAAACCCGAGGTTCTAGTATAGGAACAATAATAAAAGAAATACAACTAATCTCAGAGCATAAATACAGTGCCATATCATAGCCTACATGAGTATCATGTTATTACTTACATGAATATCATGTCATAATCTACATAAGTGTCATGTCATAAACTCCTGTGAGAAAGTCATATACAGGGTTAAGAAATATGTCCGATACAGGAACTAGATACTGTGGTTTCCAAACTCATGGAATAAATGGCAAATGTCCAACACGAGGACAAAAATGGATTATAGTCCAACACGAGGACTTCTATGGATTATAGTCCAACACGAGGACTGTGTAACTGTGAAAAGTATATGCGGACTGATATACATATTCTAAACTCACACGTGTCTCGGCGTACATGTCTAAACTTGTGTCAAAAGTCAACTCACATGTTTAGATAAATTAATAGCATTTGTAAACTAGTGTCAGATCATCGAGACGACCCCAAAAAGCAACTCAAACAGATCAAGAATCTGTAAAACATCTCATCAGTCGACTGATGTGTCGACTCATGACATCAGTCAACTCATATGTCGACCGAAAAGCTCAGGCAGCACAGCCTCAACTCACCAGTCAACTGATCTGTCGACTGAGGAACTGAGAGAACACAATCAATCCGTCAGTCGACTGATCAGTCGACTGATGACTAAAATTTTAGCCCGTCGGTCGACTGATCAGTCGACCGATGGACTACAGAAACTCTGCACAGGTTGTTATTCACCCAAAAAAATTTATCTAAACTCATCCCCATCAATCCCAAGCATGAAAAATACTGATATTAACATGTATGAACTAAACTGAAACATAACTTTCATGTACAAATACATAAACAAAACCCTAAACATGTGTATTTATGTTTTAAAACAAAACTCATGTTAAATCTCTTATAAAAACATTTCAGATCTAGATCTTCGATTCACAAAACGTTGGTGGGTTTTTAACATTCTGAAATAACGTATCTTCCCTCTATATGCTATAAAAATTAATCCTTTGTACAAAAATATCATTTTTGGCTCATCAAAACTCATGAAAACCATTTGAAAATATTTAGAAAATAGGAAAAGATTGGGCGAGATGTTACTCGCCTCTGGGGTGATGAGAAACTCCTGGATCTGAAAGAGAGTGGTTCCCCTTCGCTGCAACGTGAAGATTTCAACGAAAATCCTCCAAGTTCTTCCCTAAATCACCAAGAACAAAGCTAGGGTTTGAGATAGGGGAGAGGGGCTAGGGTTTTCTCTGATCTGAAGATGAGAGGGGATGATTTCGGGTGAAGGAGAATATATATGAACAGCTAAACCCAACCCAAACCCGAACCAAATCAAAACAGACCCGAAACCTGTAAAAACTAGAAATCAGCGTATCAGTCGACTGATGTGTCGACTGATACAGTCAGTCGACTGATGTGTCGACTGATCTGGAAAATTTTAGTTTTGTGCATGTTTTGCTTATTTGCAAAACCAACGCACAAAACTCTACACCCATACTCTCATATCATCTCAATTAACTTGTTATCATGTACATCAATGACCTTAAGCTATTTATCATAAAGGAATTATTTATTTACTAATAATTCACATATATTCATATAAAAATTACGGGGTTCTACAACACAAGGCTACAGTCCAAGGTGAAACCAGAGATGACAAACCTGCCATGCACCCACACTATGCATAAACACTTTTCACCAATTACAGCAATATCCTCTAGTGGAACCAAATAGAAGTGCAGGTACAAAACAGGCAAAATAAAGAGAATAAATGTAATAGACATGATATAGAAGAGATATCTTATAAATTAAAAAAAACATGTCTCAACTATAATACATCTGATATTTGAATAATGAAAATATCTTAACATGAATCAACTAAAAATCGTACTAAGGCACATTGCCTTTACAATATGAAAATGAAACTCTAATGTCTGGATAAAACTCAAAACTATAGTGAAGTCTCTACAAGTAAAAATATGCAACGGTGACTATACCAAAACTCCTTCACCCTACGGCTCTCTGAAACTCCGAACTACCTGAAAAGTAATTTAAAAGAAAAAGAACAACAACAAGAACGTCAGAGCGCAACAGCAAGATTACCTCTATCCGCTCTTAGGGGAAAGGCTGCTATCTATTAAGTAAGGGAGTGAAGGCTCTATCTATTAAGTATGGTCTACCTAGATTTATTTTCCCCATATCTATGTGGGATTAATATTTAGAAACCTACAACATAAGACGTAGTACGTCGAGCGAAATAATCCAAACAAGAAAACCCTCTTGTATATACCATAAGTCTCAAATTGTAGATACCTAAACATTAATATCGAAACAAGAAAAGACAATCTAATAAAACCAACAATTGGAAATCCACAACACGAGAACAGTACGTCGAGTGAAATAATCCAAAAAAGGAAACCCTCATATATATACCATATGTCTCAAGTTATGAATCTCTAATCATTGATCCCAACTAAGAAGTAAAAAAATCAGTAAAAGAATTAATACATCAACATATCGTATTTATCATATCTTTCACTATCACTAGGGAGATAGAATAAAATACCAACACATAATTTTATATACTATCAAAAGTAATGTATCTCGGTCATATAGTTCAGTGATAGGTCGTATTCATAACCGACATCTGTCACACTTAGGCTATCAAGTAATTATCTCAGTATAATGGACTACCCTGTAGGTATCCTGAACTGTGTACACGGCTCATTAGTCTCATCACGATCTTAGTGTGTAACATGAGTGCAGGACGAACTACCAAATAGGTATCCTAGAAATACGGCTCACGAGCCTCATCGCACCCTAGTGCTGGACGGACGACTAGATCAAGCCTCCTAAAATCCGACTCAATGGCCTGTACATGTGGAATATCAACGCACTACATCATGTAGTACTAAACTGAGCTCATCAATGATATCCACCTCATATATAAACTGTGTATATCTGATATGTTGACGTACTATCCTATATAGTACTAAACTGTGCTCATCAACGACATCCAACATGTGTATGAACGATATCTAATTCAAATATGATCAAATCAAAACTCATCATAATCCCCTTGGGATTCTCAAATGTGTAACAAAACATATTCATGACTATATGTGTAATATCAAGTGTCTTAAAACTCTGCGAACGCATCTTAAAATGGCACAACACAGCTCCACAAAATGAGCAGGAAAATAGACGGGACTTCTATTAGTAAAATAAGCATATCTTTCTCTAGGAAAACTATTTTTAGAAATGGTTTTCTGTTTTGAAAAATAGATCCATACATCTTTCAAATGGCATAAGTTTGGTTTAGTTTGGAGTTCACTTGTTATCCCAAAATCTTAGTTAAAGATTATATAAGTGCTACAGTTTTCTGTAGAAAATATATATTTAGTACATTTCTTAATTTTCTCATATATAAACGAAATTATGAATAACCCTAATGATCATGATCATGATATTATCATAAACAGTAAGAAAAGATTATTAATCTAGTATTAGTTTAAGATTTACTATAAAAAAAATCTAACTTTTAACACCTCATGTTAAGATTAAAGCATGAAAACACATATTCAACATCATATTAATCATCTACACTAGTTATTTAACTATGGGCCGGGATGAGTTTGGATGAAGATAACCTTGCCTCAAACGTCATTCTAAGCCTCTGAAATAAACAACAACCAATCCACAAGCACAAATAACCCGTTCTCCCTTGTCACACATCGAAGATCTCACCCTCGTATCGGTATTGTGCTTCACAAAGCTATAAGAAAAAGATCTAGGGTTTTTGAGGGGAGAGGGTGGCTGCTAGGGTTCATAAATATAATAAAAGAGAAGAATTTTTATAACAAACACATATATTTATAGAGGCAAACCCGAAACAAATCTGTTTGACCCGAACCAGGAAACCTAGTCTAACTAGAAAAACAACCTTCGGTATTTTGATCATAAATTCCATGTTCGACCTTAGAATATGGTGATATAAGATTTGTTAGAAAGATATTGAAGAGACCTATAACTTTTTTCTTTTAAGTTTTCCCAGATGCTAACTGCTTCAGTGTGTAAAATGTATATACCTTTAACTGGTCATTTTTCCCAGATTCAGGCCCGTACACGTGTGCATGATATCACTTCTATATTCACATATATACATTGAATTGATCTCAAATCAATTCCTAGCATACTCAAACATTAATAAATATCATTTATCATAATGTAACACATTTATTATTATTTATTACAAAATATTCAAATTTTTGGGGTTTTACAATTTGTGACATTTCAAGGTCCTTTCTGTAAATTTATAGCATATCTATAAAATTTCAAAGTTTTAGGGTTGTTTGCAAATTTAAAGGTTTAATCTATAATTTTACTAAAATTTTAGTTTTATGAAACCAGAGCTTTCCAATAAAACTTATGGAATACCTGAAAGTTATTATTCAATTTGTGAACCTAAAAAAGCATAATTCTATTTGTTTTATAATTTAACATAATGTCCGACGTTTATAATTTAGCACACGCTGGAGTTTTTTATTCGCAAAATCATAATATACTTATACCATTAGGAAGGATAAATAACATATTGACAGTAGAATAATAGTTTAAATATTTTGTATTAATATGAAAAATTTTTAAGTTCTATGACAACTAAGAACATACTCTATCAGAGCTAAAAAAATTAACCAAAATCTATATAGTTCTCTAGAAAGACTTAATCAGAGCTTCTTCAATTGTTAAGAACAAACATCATCAAAAAGAGTTATGGGGTCTTACAGTAATGTGTGTCATTATTTTGCTCTAACAATATTTTCAAGTTGAACCTACAAATTTCAATCAGACAAAACTTTTTGTGAAGGATGGATTTTGTAACTCAGTACATGATTTTTTAAGGAACCATCATAATGGGTATGACCAAAGTATATCCTCAGTTCAAAGTTAATTTCCACAATAGCAGACTGAATATTATTTGACGTTAAATTTTTTAATTTTTTCTTTGTTACGCTAAAAAAAATGGACTGTTATGTGCATATTATGCTAGTGCTAAAGATCTGTGCATATACATAGCAAGAGCAGAATCTAAAAATCTCAAACTCATTTATATGAATACAGGAAACTACTCTTTGTTTCTTCTTCAATTATTCATCTTACTTGATCAGTTGGAATTGAAGTAACTTGATGTGTCATTTCCAGAATTTAGTCTTAAGACCTTGAGCTTTAAATAATACACATATGTCACGAAGCCTCACTCTATATTTAGCTTATTTCGAAATCTTACTTTATTAGTGTTAATAATGAGGTAGGAAATTATACTTAAAAGAGAATTCAAAGAAAATTTAAAATAAATTAGTTGTGATTTATAGTGGTTAGTATAAAGATAAACAGTTGAAACATTCTCTATGATTATGGTAGTGATCATTAGTGAGAATTAAGAAAGAGAGAGTAGGAGATTAATTTGTTATTGGGAGGTTATAAAAATTAAGTACATTTAGTTTCTGCTGAAATTAAAGGACAGTGTTTGTGGTGGGGGGTCATAATTGTTAGTGATGGAGATTAACCGATGAAATTAAAGATTAGGAGAGGTTATGAGTGAGAGATTAAATAAAAAAATTATAGGTAATTAATGGAGAGGTTATGAATATGAGAAGGTTATAAGTGAGACATTATTATTATTATTATTATTATTATTATTATATCCAACTCTTTTTACCCATTTGCGTCATCTTAAGTTTTGATAGCACATTACAACTATAACTTTAAAATAAATTATGTATTTTATTACTTTAAGTAAAATATTTTAAATAAAACATATTTTGTTAAATCATGAATTTCATACTTGATTGGGTTTTATGGTTCTCAAAACAAAAATTAAATACAAACTTCAAAAATCTTGATTGACCAATAAAGACATAAATTATAATAAGTCAAATCAAGCAATGGGAAATTCTAATGGTAAAAAATCAGTTGAAACATTCTCTATGATTATGATAGTGATCATTATTATGAATTAAGAAAGAGAGGGTAGGAGATTAATTTGTTATTGGGAGGTTATAAAAGATAGAGAAAGAATCTTTCACTATAAATCATGCTAATCTTATCATGTTATAATAAGAGATAGTAAGTAGTGATTGGTTGTGCAGAGAATGAAATCCAAATAGGCAAAATCGGGACAAAGAGACGTTCAAGAATTTGGGGAGGTGCAATGGAGATGATGAGGGTGCATATGATGTATTCATTTTTGTAAGAGACTAGTATAGTGCACGTGCATTGTACGTGGATATATTTATCTTTTTCTTTTGAATTTTCATAATTAAATTTTCGCCTTATATGGCCAAAAAATATCAATTTGATTTTACAAATTTTGTTCAAAATTAATAAGATAGTATTTGTGAACATAAATGGTAAAAGTAAAAGATAATTTATATTCTTTTAAAAATTATCCTTAATGTTTAAACATATGTAGAAGATCAATAATGAAAGTGAACTCTCTTTTGGATATTGATTCATTACAAATGTTTAAAATTGAAGCTCTATTCCAAATAATTAGTAAGATATTTGCATGTGCAAATTCTCAACCAGCGGGATGAAATATTTTGTTCTCAAAGTAATTTTTTACATAAACACATTAGTTGCTAATTCATTCACAATAACCTTCCATTATTGTAAGCCCAACTTCATTGTAAACCATGGCTCCTATCTCATAGGCTCGTCACCCTTTTTCATAATAAAAAAATATTTGTTAAGACCAATATTCATGTGTAGAAGACATATATGGTAAAAGTAAACGATAATTTATTTTCTTTAAAAAAAAGTATCCTCAATATTTAAACATGTGTAGAAGATCAAGAATAAAAATAAACTCTCTTTTAGACATTGTTTCACTATAAATGTTCGAAATCGGAACTCTCTTCTAAATAATTAGCAGGATATCTACATGTGCAAGTTCTCAACCAGTGAGATGAAATATTATGCTTTTGAACTAAATTTTTGACATAAATACATTAATTGCTAATTTATTCACAATAACATTCTGTTATTGTATGTCCAACTTCGTTCTAAATCACGGCTCTCGTCTTATAAGGTCGTTACCTCTCTCATGATAAAAGTTCTTTGTTATGACCAATATGTAGGTCCGTGAAGAACTCATCTTGGCATAGCAAGAAATATTACTATTTTCCTAGGAAATTAATCATGCCAAAAATAATCAGGTAACACCTCTGTTTGTTGGTAAATGTCAAGCAAGTTCATCAAGATAACAATTGTCCATGTAGTTTCTTCTGGAGGCATAATGGTTAATACTTGGTGAATATCAAGGCAAGTATGGCTAAATTCAAGGTGTAAAAATTTTACTATTATATTTTTTTAGAGATGGTTATAACATTTATCAAGATCAAACAAATAAGAAACATAATAGTAAATAGGTATGAAAAAGACGAATAAGAAAAAAAATTGAGATTACTATTTATAAAACCAAGTGTAAAGACGAGCAAATAAGAGTGTCTATTACTGTAGGTGATATTGCAGTGCAAGAAAGAGCACCACGTCAACTTTTCTTTCATCTTTGTATTTATGCTTTAGAGCATCCTCGGTTAGCACAATCACATGTTGTCCATGCTTGTGGACGAAAATGAAATTCAACCAAAACATTTAAAATATCAATAATTAATTTATATCATAAAACTATATGTTTCTCACAAATTAATTTTAGAGAAATGGAAAACTACTAATTTGGTGGTGAGGAGAGAAATAAGGAGGAGCTCAAAAATCTCGAATGGAAAAGAGTATAGCCAACAAATGGTCACTTTGGTCAGCTCCATGGGGAAAGAAGGAGAAAGATGAACTGCATATTGTATACTAACTCACTCTCATAATATTTTGAAGTCTGACGTTCTCGGCAGCTCCTCCCCCACCGCCAAGCTCAGCCACATCACCAATGTCCGCTCTACTGCCTCCAAGTAACCCACTTAGGGCTCGATCATCACCTACGTTTCCATTAGCACTACCCCCAAGCCACCCTCTACCTCCACTGAATACTCCACCACCACTGTCGAGCCTACCAAGCGTACATCATCGTCACTTATGAAGCATGACACACATGGTCTTCAAACCACACTTTTCCTAACAATTTCACATTTCTTAGAAGTTTGCATGCATTGGCATAACAAACCAAAGAAGAGTTGTGAGAATAAATAAAAGTAAAATTATAATACTTTATTTTTTGAGTGATTGTTGGTTTAGTTTGCCGTGAGTAGCTGGGAGGGAGGGGTTATATAGGGGTTAGAATATGAAATGAAAGAAAGTTAGAAGAGTTGCATTAATGAATTAAATGGTCAATTATCGAATGTCAAGAGTTAGTTTGGGAAAATAGTTGTTGTTTGGCCATCCTTTAAGTAATGCGTTGGTAACACAATAGGCTATATACCAAGTCAATAACTATTGTCTTGATGACACTGATGAGGTGTAAATTTGATATTATTGTTGAGAATTAAAAGTAATCATTTTAATGGACCTAGCTCTGGTCTTTTTGGCCGTATAAAGGTTTTTATAATTCTTCAATTTAAATGCATGAGAACTTTTCTTAAACAGAGAGAGATGGTGAAAATGTTTTATTAATGACTTTTAAGTATAAAAGTAACAATATTAGTAGGAATTGAAATGACTTGTGAAATAGTGGAGAGAGTGGATGGAAGATGCCATTTAAGATATTAAATGCAGGCCCTAAAGGAATTTAATTAAGAAAACTATTAATAAAATAATTATAAAAAATAATAATTGTTCTCATTTAAGTATGTATGTATGTTCATGTATATAAGTGTTTTATTATGTATGTATGCATGTGTTTTGAAGGATGTGTGTATGTGCTCTATTTATGTATGCATGTATTTTGGTGGGTACTTCGGGAAGAAATGTTTTAACATACCAATCCACTTTTATAATAGTATTAGGCTGCATTTGGGAACTTTGATTTGAATTTAGGAAGTTGATTTAAAATCAAGGGATTTCAAATTTAGGATTTAAAATCCATGATTTAAGAAATCTTTTGTTTGGATATCTTTATTAAATGAAAAGATTTGAAATCTTTGATTTTAAAATCTAGTGTTTGGGTACTTTATTATACATGAATTTGAATTTAAAATTGATAAAAATTTATTCTTTTAACTTTGTCTTATTTACATCAAATGCAATGGAGATGTGTAAAATAGTAACAAAAAACACAAATTTAGCTAATTTTGGCGATGATAGCTACATTTGCTAAGTTTTCAAATTTATTACCCACCATAACTTGCAAGTCTTTCAACAAAATGAAAATGAAGAAAACTCTACAATCATATCAAGTATCTTACAAAAAACATCTAAATAATACATTACCATTGCATATTTCACAGAGATCCAGGCTGGAAAACACTTGAGACTTGTTCTATATTTCACACATATTCAAAGTGAGAATAAGTTGATATCAGAACAAGTAAGTAACAATTCCACTACCTTCTCAAATGCAGGTACAACTGATAATTACATAGTCAATTTGGTCTTTGATATACTAAGAGAAATGTTAATAATAAAAAATACAAAGAGTTGCAAATTGAATAGCATGTGAGAAGAGAAGTATCATCGATATAAAAAAATTGCAACTGAGAATTCAGAAGTACTCGTATGATAAAGCCTATCCGTAGCAACAAAAGAGTAATTTATATGTCATCGCTATATGAGCCCAGAACCTGCAAAGAAAATGAGCAGATCAATAAATTTTTTTAATCAAGCTAACAAATTAAACTAAAATGTCGGATAAGTGAGACCTGTGAGAGTATTGGTTAGGGAAATCAATACACTAGATGATACACAACCTGGTGCAAGGATCCTTCACCATGAATATATTAGCAAAAACTTGTGTAAACTATGTAGCAAGGATCCTTCACCATGAATACATAAAACGTGATAATGTATACATAGTACAAATGGAACCTAGAATCTGTTAATGATAACTGAGCTCTTGACACTAAGCGCAAACTGAGCCTATAAACTGTTAACAACGCAATAACTAAGCATCTTAAAATCACTGCTCGCCAAAAAAAGGTGGTTTACCACGAATACATAAAACCTATAGTTTGGAATCCATTTGAAGCTCCAAACAAGCAGATAGATCCTTACGTCGAACATGGAACTCAAGTGAGACTTGGATTACAACTTTACACAAACTTAGTGGCAAATATCATGTAATGTGGTTTATATTAGAACACTATAGACCCTATGTGCATCATAAAAAATTTGACTCTTGTGCTCTTACCAAATAGATTCCAAATAATTAGTTTTGACACAGGAGCAGGATGAACATTCAGCAGCCTCTGCAGTTGATACAATAATGAAACTGTAAACCACTAATAAGTGTGTGTGTATCTCCATGCCCCTATCTTTTCAAGCAAGTGATGTTTACATCAGAGGTTTTCATTTGGGTCAAAGACCCACACGAGGAAGATCATTAAGTGTTAAAAGTTGCTTTATCTACATTATTAGCATACGATTCACAAGTAACAATCACGATGAAAAACACAAGCACGGTGAAAAACATATTCGCAAGATTGCATATTTGTAAGAAATTATGCACTGCACATCAAAGATAATGTAACAATCACGGTGCAAAACACAAGCACTCTAAATAATATGCAAAATCAATAATATCGCAATCCCACATCATGTTACACGTTCAATTTATTATCTTGGTTATCATTAAAGTACAAAAAATTGCATAAGAAATTGAAGCGCAAAATTAGAAAAGGCCCACAAAGCCCAGCGGTTAACTAATTAGAGCAGTAAGTTGATAACTAAGAAACACCATGTGGAACTAAATCCTGCCCTCAGAAGGCAAGATAATAATGCCAATTAAATAATAAGTCAAGTAACTAAGATAAGCATACATATCATGTGAATCCAAAACCACTTCTTTTTTAGTATCCAAGTGATGAACGCCAGAAACAAGACACTCAGGGCTCGTTTGGTACGCGGAAATGAGTGAGAATGGAATGCAATTCCAATTCTTTTTTCCCGCGTACCAAACACGATGTATTTTTAGATGTTAGAATTGAAATTCCAACTTCTTATCAATTCCCACTTCATGTGGGAATTATCATTCCCAACCATTAACAAGGAATTGATATTCCCACTTAAGTGAGAATAAAAATAATAAAATAAATTCCAATTATACTCTCCTTAAAAGATACAAATAGATACAAATAATATAAATTCCCATATGAAAATTATTTTTATAAAAAATTAACTTATCTTAAGCTACTAGTACAAATATATAAATAAATATAAGCATGAATATAACTTGCCCAAGTTCCAATATACAAACATCCTTCCTAAGTAAATTTATATCACTGACCTTGCCATAGTTCCAATATATTGTGATATTATTTTTTAATAAATCTCTGATATCGTTCATTCGTTCCTAAGAAGTATATTAACGCAAACCTTTCCTTAGTTCCAATATCTTTTAATAAACTAGATATACTTTGGAGTGACAAACTAGTTTATCATTTTGCAATTTTAAAACTTAATATTTTGATACTTCGATGGTTGTCCAATTATTTTGCACATACTATTTTATGGATATTTTGATTAGAATTTGGAAATTTCTAATAATTTGTTAAATGTGATAGTTTATGCATATAAAATTTTAAACTATAGATACTATCGTTATATTAATTTTGACATATGGATGATAAATTGCACTTTTTTCCCTTTATTCACCCCCCCCCCCCCAACATGAAATCTCAAAATTTCTTTTATCAGGAGATGTTGTGAAGAGTGCCCAATTATATGCAATATCTCTTATAAGGCATTCTTCTCTTCACTAACATACAATGAAGTTAGTAACATTAGCTGCTCGTACAAATAATAGACATGTAGCACTAGAAGTTAGAAAAGTAAAATTATAATTATGTACAATTAAAAATAATTTCTATAAAAATTATTTTTTAATTTGTAAGCCAAAAGTCCGAAATTGTTGTCGAAACGGTGTGCTAAAATATAACTATTACATGAAAATTTATTTCTCTAAGGAAAAAAATATCATTTCTATAAAACTTATTTTTCTAAAAAATTAAATTATTTAGTCATTTTTAAAATATTTTAAATTTTTTTAAAATTTTATGTTTTGGTAAGAGCATTATTAGAAAACTAAATTTTATTCTCACTTGTGAACAAATAATACCAAACGTGAGAATAAGAATAAGATTGTCATTCTCGTTTCATTATCTAAACGCGTCCAAACATGAGAATGAGAATGTGCATTTCATTCGCACGTCTATTCAATTCCATTCCTACCTTCTTTCCATTCTCACTTGACTCCATTCTCGCGTACCAAACGAGACGTCAGATCCTAACCTCACGCCACAAATCAACTACTTTATTAAACATTAAAAAAACAGAATCTACACCTTTTAAAAAATTCCTAAAAATCACCGACTTCAGGATTAGTTACAACCGAACAGATAACGGGCTAAATATCATAAAAGCACCCTCAATTTTGGACTAGTATCACATAACCCTACATAATTTTCAAAATATCAAGAAACCCCCTTAAGTTTTGGAGTTATCAGAGCATGTACTTTGTATAGTACCGAGCATGTACTTTGTATAGTACCAAGCACCAATGGCAGCTACTATAAAACTGATCACTACCATAATAATTTCCTCCTCCTCCTCTCTCTCCTCACAAATTCTTCCCTTGTACGTTTAAGTTGGATCCTTGAATCCCTTCCATCATTTATCATTTTTAACCTATCACATTAAAAGGAGTGATAATCCATATTAAAAGGCAAACATACCCAAACCTATCAAGTTTAATCAACAAAAAAATATGTAACTTTGATGTATACTTAAAAATATACATATATTCATAAATTTATGTAACTCCTTGGCAACCCATTTGACATTCAAAACAGAAAACAAAACAAATGACTCCTAATAAAAATTGTAAACACAAAGTCCTCGGCAACTCCTAATAACTTGCAAGATTTCTTCAGTTATTTTATACTTATATGCAGAGTAAGGATTCTTTGATGTTACACAGAAATCATTAACATTCTATCATGAAGCTCCACTAATTCTTTGGTCTTATGGACACCGTCAATGTGCATTATATGCTCTTTTAGACACCATTCATGGATCTAGAGCTAGGGATTACAAAATTGTCAAAGGGGTGTTTATACTCTGACATTCTAAATTTAGAATCTAATTCCAAATTCAACTGGAGCATGCAAATAATAGAAGATAAAAAATAGCAAAAAAACAATAGGGAATAAGAACCTGTGGATTTTGCTCTTGATGGACCCTTGGGGAGCCTACTCAAGCGCAACCCAGCCTCGATTAATCTAAAGCCCAAATATTAAAATCACCAAAAAATAAGTGAAAATTCAACAGATTCATCAATTCAGAACCCAAACCTTGTCAGCAACGAAATCAGCCACCGTCTCCATGTTCTGCTTTGTCGACACTCCATCGGCGTTGATCTTTCTCCAGAGATCCTTCAATTTTGGGGGAGATGAAGAGGATTGAGAGCTAGCTAGCGACCGAGTCGAGAGATTTCGCTAAGCACCAGTTCCTCCCTTTGATTGGAAAAACAACTAGTAAATACAAAGAAGAAAATTCTCAATAAAATAAAAAAATTTAATGTGATGCCTCTGGGTTCACACAAGGCTGCAGTCCAATGTGAAAACAGAGATGTCAAACCTGCCATGCACCCACACTGTGCATAAACACGTTTCACCAATCACAACAATATCCTCTAGTGGAACCAAATAGAAGTGCAGGTACAAAACAGGCAAAATAAAGGGAATAAATATAATAGACATGATATAGAAGAGATATCTCATAAATAAAAAAGAATCATGTCTCAACTATAATACATCTGATATCTGAATAATAAAAATGTCTCAACATGAATCAACTAAAAATCGTACTAAGGCACATTACATTTACAATATGAAAATAAAACTCTAATGTCTGTATAAAACTCAAAACTACAGTGAAGTCTCTAAAAGTAAAAATACGTAACGATGATTATGCCAGAACTCCGTCACCCTGCGGCTCTCCGAAACTCCGAACTACCTGAAAAGTAATTTAAAAGAAAAAGAACAACAACAAGAGCGTCAGAGCGTTATAGTAAGATTACCTCCATCCGCCCCTAGGGGAAGGGCTGCTAGATGGAGTGAATGCGCTATCTATTAAGCATAATCTACCTAGATTTATTTTATCCACATCTAAGTGGGATTAATATTTAGAAACCTACAACACGAGCCGTAGTACGTCGAGCGAAATAATCCAAATAAGGAAACACTCATATATATATCATATGTCTCAAGTTGTGAATATCTAATCATTGATCCCAACTAAGAAGTAAAGAAAGCAGTAAAAGAATTAAGACATCCACACATCATATTTATCATATATTCCACTATCACTGGGGAGATAGAATAAAATACCAACACATAATTTTTATACTTTAAAAAACAACGTATCTCGGTCATATAATTCAGTGATAGGTCGTATTCATAATTGACATCTGCCACACTTAGACTATCAAGTAATTATCTCAGTGCAACGGACTACCCTGTAGGTATCCTAGACTGTGTACACGGCTCATTAGTCTCATCGCTATCTCAGTGCGTAACATGAGTGCCGGATGGACTACCAAATATGCATCCTAGAAATACGGCTCGTGAGCCTCATCACACCCTAGTGCGGGACGGACGACTAGATCAAGCCTCCTAAAATCCGACTCAATGGCATGTACATGTGGAATATCGATGCACTACCTCATGTAGTACTGAACTGAGCTCATCAACGATATCCACCTCATATATAAACTATGTATATCTAGTATGTCAATGCACTATTCTATATAGTACTGAGCTGTGCTTATCAACGACATCCAACATGTGTATGAACGATATCTAATTCAAATATGATCAAATCAAAACTTATCATAATCCTCTTAGGATTCTCAAATGTGTAACACAATATATTCATGATTATACGTGTAACATCAAGTGGCTCAGAACTCCGTGAACGCATCTCAAAACGGCGCAACACAGCTCCACAAAACGAGCAGGAAAACAGACGGGACTTTTGTTAGTAAAATAAGCATATCTTTCTCTAGGAAAACTATTTTTACAAATGGTTTTCTGTTTTGAAAACTAGATTCATGTATCTTTCAAATAGCATAAATTTGGTTTAGTTTGGAGTTTATTTGTTATCTCAAATCTTCAGTTAAACATTATACATGTGCAATAGTTTTTCTACAGGACATATTATTAATAATAAGAACATATCTTTCTCTATACGAACTCTTTTTAAGAATGATTTTCTGTTTTAGAAACTAGATACATAAAGATTTCATTTGGAACTAGTTTGGTTAAGTTTGGAATTTATTTGCTATTCCAAAATCTCAGTTAAAAATTATACAAGTGCTACAGTTTTTTGTAAAAAATATATATTTAGTACATCTCTTAATTTAAACATATATAAATGAAATTATGAATAACCCTAATGATCATGATTATGATACTATCATAAACAGTAAGAAAAGATTATTAATCTAGTATTAGTTTAAGATTTACTATCAAAAAAATCTGACTTTTAACACCTCAGGTTAAGATTAAAGCATGAAAACACATATTCAACATCATGTTAATCATCTACACTAGTTATTTAACTATGGGGATAGGTTTGGATGAAGATAATCTTGCCTCAAACATCATTCTAAGCCTCTAAAATAAACAACAACCAATTCACAAGTACAAACAACCCGTTCTCCCTTGTCACACGTTGAAGATCTCGCCCTCGTGTTGGTATTGTGCTTCACAAAGCTCTCAAAATTTATAAGAAAAAGATCTAGGGTTTTTGATGGGAGAGGAGGGCTGCTAGGGTTCATAGATATGATAAAAGAGAAGAATTTTCATGATAAACATAAGTATATATAGAGGTAAACCCGAAACAAACTTGTTTGACTCGAACCAGGAAACCTAGTCTGACTAGGAAAACAACCTTCAGTATTTTGATCATAACTTTCACGTCCGATCTCAGAATGAGGTTATATAAGATTTGTTAGAAATATCTTGAAGAGACCTACAACCTTTGTCTTTTATGTTTTTCAAGATTCCAACTACTACAGTGTGTAAAATGTATATACTTTTAACTGGTTGTTTTTTCCAGATTCAGGCTCGTGCACGTATGCATGATATCACTTCTATATTCATATATATACATTAAATTGATATCCAATCAATTCCTAGCATACTGAAACATTAATAAATATTATTTATTATAATGTAACATATTTATTATTATTTATTACAAAATATTTAAATTTTTAGGGTTTTATATTAATTACCAACCACCAACAAACAACACTAAAATCTATGCCACGAAGATTAAACCATAGATCAAATCTAGGGTTTCGATGGAAGGGGAGAGAGAGGAGAAAGGGGGACCAAAACCCTAGATCAAATCTAGGGTTTCGACAAGAGAGGAGAAGGGGAGAGAGGAGAGATACCAAGGGAGAGGGGAGAGATACCTACGTTGAGAGAGGATTCGAGATCACGACTGAGAAACAAGAGAGAGGAGTCGGGATCGGGACTGAGATATAGGAGAGAGGAGGAGGAGGAGGAGTTAGGATCAGGATTTGGTAAATACCAAGGGGCGGGATGGGATTTCAAATACATGCATTTCGGCTTTCAAAATCTCCTCTTTAAAATAATTGGATTTGAAATCTCAATCGTATTTGAGGTCCAAACTAGAGATTTAGATTTAAAATACCCTGGATTTTAAATCTAGGACCCAAATCCAAGTTCCCAAATGCAGCCTTTGATTTAAGTATAAAAGTAATAGTATTAGTAGGAATTGAAAGGACTTGTGAAATAGTGGAGAGAGTGGATGGAAGAGGCCATTTAAGATATTAAATGCAGGTCCTAAAGGAATTTAACTAAGAAAAATATTAATAAAATAATTATAAAAAATAATTATTATTCTCATTTAAGTATGCATGTATGTTCATGTATATAAGTGTTTTATTATGTATGTATGCATGTGTTTTGGAGGATGTATGTATGTGCTCTATTTATGTATGCATGTATTTTGAAGAGTACTTCGGGAAGAAATGTTTTATTATATCAATCCACTTTTATAATAATACTAGTATAGTGCATGTGCGTTGCACATGGGCATAATTATTATTTGTTCAAATAAATAAATTTCAATTAATTATTCAATTAATGAGAGTCTCTTACATAAAATATATAGAATAAATAAGTTTTAGTGTTGATTGTGAGTTCATTTGAAGTCATATAAATAAACTTGTATTTTCACAAAGAATCTCATAATGGTACAAAATAAGAGGTTTATATTTTCTTGAAATATTAGTCTAGAATTTAAAGTTTGGTCCCATAGATTAGAGCATATTAAAATTATATAGATTAAAGTCTACTAAAGTCAAGGTTAGATTTCATCGAGATAATAATAAATTTTAATTAGAATATCTGTACATAATTTCCTAGATTATGTCTCTAGTGACCACTTATAATTTGAAAAACTCCTAGATAAATAATATCATTACAATAATAAAAATATTATATATAATACAAAATACTCTCTATATTTTAAGAATTTTTTCCTTTTCTTCTAACAAAAGAGATTCTAAACAAAGAAATATGAACTTTTTTTTTAAATTTAATATAGCTAATGTTCTTTATGAAAATATGTGTATAATATCATACACAACGTGATTCCCTAACATAAAACCCTATACTTGATCTTATGTTGTAATGTTAATTTTGAAAAGAAATTAATGAGATAATTCAACGTGATTCCCTAACAATAAAAACTTGAATTACGCAAACATCCTTCACTGTAAAATTAACCATTTGCTAGCCCTTTGATAATTGTTATATCTTTTAAAACTCCATAATTTTTTTAAAGAAGAATATAGAACTTCATACTGCTAAGCTAGATTTATAGACGATACACATGAATTTAATTCACAAAAATCACTCAGCATAAATCTAGTAGAACGATATAGTTTATCTATTGAAACAAATAAATAATAATGAGAAAAATGTAAAAGAGGTTCGTGCAAATTACCACAAGAAGGAAAAACATTTTCTAACATTAAATTTTCTTGTGAATGAGACTAAAGAACTCTAGATTCCATTTGCAATTAAAGGAATCTAAGATTTTTAAACTTTCCACATGAGAACCACCTACAAAACAAAAGAAAAAATAACAAAGCATTAATTAATCTTGATACCATATCACGGTCGGAAGGAATGAGAATAAAATTTGGATCGCTAAATGCTTATGGCTAGAATGGGAAGAAAAACAAACTAATCTAATAAACATTATTGCATGAGAAACCCCTTGATCTTTTTTGAGAAATTCTTCCCCTTCCTTGTACTGATCCAATCTTAAGTCAAATCCTCAAGGTGTCTTATCATCTGTGTTGAAGACCATAATGGAATGATGAATGTCTCATCAAGATGAAGTTTGTAGTTTGATTTTAAAAGGAGACTATCTTCAAGATGTGAGCGGGAGGTTCATTGACTTGAGGTTATGAAGAAGAGGTTTGCCTCTTAATTAGTTATTATTACATACAAGCTAAATGGTTACGTAGCAGTTAAAAGGTCAAATGTTATGAATTAAAGTTTGCCTACCCACTTGGCTTTCCCCATATTCGAAGCCCAACAGCTTGTTCTCTGAATACTCGCTAAACCACATAAAAGCAAAGCTACTCTAGCATATTAATAGAAAACTATAAAGATTATTTATTAATTATAACATATATATTGCATGGAAGTTACAAAGTTGCTTGCCTGTTAGCTGAATATAATCACATGACCACATAAAAGGCATAGCTATTCTAACATATTAATAGCTAATTATAAAGATCATTTATATGTGCATGTAAGCTACAAGCTAGTTATTTTATCTCTAACATATTAATTATTGGATCAATTAGAGAGGGGTGAGACCTTAGACTTAGAAAGTGATTATGGGATTAATTAATTGGAAGTTTTTTGGATTGCATGTTGTTGTCAATAATCAATAATTAATTAAGGGAAAAATATGAATAATGATGATAATAATGTGTGTATATGTGTTTATATATGTATGTATGTGTTTTATATGTGTGCAAGTATGAGTTTTGGAGGGTATTTTGGGAAGAAATGCTTTAACATCCCAATCCACTTTTATAATAGTATTAGATTAGATTTGTTATGATTTATAATGGTTTAGTAAGAAGATAAATGGTTATAACATTTTTTTAATTATGATAGTGATAATTAGTGAAAATTATAAGAGACTAATATGTTAATGAGAGGTTATAAAAATATAAATTAGTCTCCATACTACAAGTACCACCAATTACCAGTATCAAAGGTTATATGTTTTCTAGTGCATATAGTTGCATTAGCAGTAAATTATAGAACCTAAAAGACATGACATTTATATCATTGTTGTCTAAGCCTTGTTTTCATGGGAAAAAAGTTATTTAAGAAATAACATCAACAAAGGCAGTAATAATCACGCTAACCCGAGTCACTGCTTTAATCGCATTTTCGACAAACACCCATATAGATATCCTATGCTTATCATTTCAAAAATATTTTGGGTTAAATACTTATTTAATATATTTATTATAATATTTTGTATTAACAAAATATTAAGTATAGATTATTATATTATTATAACAAAAACATTATATAATGTCACGCCCCGTTTTCCAAAATAATGGGGAATTAGAATGTGAACAAGCTCGCGACGTATTAGATTGAGGAGAATAAATAAAAACATTTCTTCTCAATCTAATACGCTAAGCGTCAAGAAATAAATACAAAGGCACAGGTCCCCGATCACAGATAGCGAGAATATAATAAACAACTCAGAACAGAATATCCATATCACAAGTGAATATCATCCAAGACATAATATCCGGGTCAACATGCCCTTATACATGACTGAACAACTGAATACTTAAGAAATATAAAATAAATCGTTCAACGGAAAAGAAAAGTAATACAAAAGCAACTAGGACCATCAACTAAGAAAAGATAACTGAGCTTCAGTCTATTCTTTAACTCTATCTGCAAGGCACTCCTGCTGAGAATATCCTGGCTCTGGCACATCTCCAAGCTAGACTTGTTTGTCCTCTAAATCTGACATACACAAGAGAAAACAGGTGTACGTCAGCGTGCATGGCACACGGTAAGATCCCACAAGGGAGAAATGAAACGGTCGAATGACCAATGCAAGAATAATAATAAAAGAATCATGGCATTGAAATTCTAATAATTTAAATACAATCCACCACTATGATAGTGATCATAAGAATCTAAAAAAATCAACCGGTAGTCTAGGTCATACAGCTAACCATCCAATAACAGGTCACTGGTCCATCTCTCATACAGAGTCAACGTTCATATTCTCGGATAACTAACTATTCACAAATCCCCTACGTGCACCCAATACGCCACTACACCGAATCGGTCAGAGGGCTACTCGTAATCCGATTTCAACCGGGTTTGAACTTAAGCTAAACTCGGGTGAATATCAAATTCATGGACCAAAGTGACTATATTGGCTTCACTTTGACCCAACAAACCAACCCTAAGCTGCACTGGATCCTAGGACGAGCCTCGAAGATACATCAACAACTATATCTGATCATATGAACAAGTACTTTCCCTTCCACATTCTTCTTGTTTTTCTAAGTCAACAACATGATCTACAATAGATCTCTGGTCCACCTCCTGATTCATTCAACGCACACACACATGTCACTAAGTCTAGTTCATGACGCACAAAGTCATTGAATCATGAACTTTTAATGGTTCTCAATTACAACAAGAAATGGTAAATAAATATAACTACTTCTATGCAATAACATTATGACATGTCAATTACATTAAAATAAGATCGTAAAACATGAATAGTAATTATGAACATGATAATTATACAAGCAAACCGATTTCATCAATATCTTGTCATTCGAACCTCTAAACTTCTCATAAAAAGTATCAGCAACTAGGTAACAGCTAATATAACAACGGTCGAAAATGAATTTGAAATCTGTGGTTGTTTTATACATGAAATGTCGCGGTCTACAACCATGAAACACAAGATTATAAATTTAATTAATTCCAAAAATAATATTTTCCAAAATAGTTTATAATTTTCCCAAAATGATTCTTTTCACAAAATAATTTTTTTAATTTATAATAATTATTTCTAAAATAATCTTTAAAATATATTATTATTATTATTATTATATTACTCTGTATGAACAGTAACTGTTTTTATTTTTATTATTTTTTATAAAGTATTTCTATTTTTATTTTTTTCAATAGTATCTCATAAAATTTATCTAGCTTTCAAAATAGAAACTTGTCATTGTATATTCATCAATTCACAAATAACCCACCACAATAATACTTAATATCATTCATCAATAACCCACGCAAAATATCACAATCTAATCTTCGCATATAACATATATAAATACCGAAACGACAAATCAAGAGAAACGGGATCTTGCCTCGGGCAATGGGTGTCGTAGAGGGCAGCGGTCGTCGGATCTAAAGAAGGCGCGCGAGGTGGCGCTGGAGGAGCTGGATCTGTGGAGGTGGGGGTTGGAGGTGGCGAACAGGAGCTCAGAGGGCCTGGACGGCAATGACAGGGAGGAGAGAAGCGTGTTTGTTGGAAAATTTATAATAAGAAAATAATGAAAGAATCATATTTGATTTTATTCTCTCTAACTGCTTAGAAAAAGAATGTTTACAACTCTCTCAAAATTAATTACAATTCAAATTTTCTAAAAATGCCTATGGGTGTCCGCACACAGCTTGAGACGGAGAAAAGACGATGAACGTCGTTATCCGAGTCTAAGAGGATTATTTAACGCCGACAAGCGCCTGAAGCAAAACGGCGAACCGAGTGGTCTGCGTGCTTAACAATCAGCTCACGTACGTCGGTCAACACACGCGCGTTAATCAGCTCGCACGCATCAATCAAAGTGCGCCCAACAATCAACTCGCGCGCGTCAATCAGCTCGCGTGCGTCGGTCAACATACGCATGCGCGTCAATCAACACACGCCCAACAATCAGCTTGCACCCTTGACAATCAGTCCGCGCGTGTCAGTCAGCTTACGTGTGTCAAGTCAATCCGCTCGCACACGTCAATCAGCTCGCGCGCATCAATCAACGCGTGCCCAACAATTAACTCACGCGCGTAGGTCAAATCGCGCGCGTCGGTCAATCGCACGGAGCGTACAAGTCAACAAGATGTTCAAATATGTAAAATGGTGGAAAATACAAGTCCCAGAAGAACCGAAAAACACAAAAAATCAGCGAAGCCAAACTCCCAGCGCGTCGCGCATGACGGACCAAACCGACTCGCGCCCACGCGGGTCGGACACAACCGACCCACGCAGGCACGGGTTGGATCCGTCTGACCCGTGCCAGGGCGGGTCGGATCCGTCCGACCCACGCAAGCGCGGGTCAGATTCTCCCCCGCACGTTGTTTCGACCCCTATTCGGTTTTTGACGGTTTTTCTTAGGATTTTTTCGTTCTTGAGCATCCAAACTAATCTGATATCACTTCCAAACGTTGTTAATCAGTTATTAACTGAATATAAAGAAGAATCATTCATTCTTATCTAAAAAAAACCCCAACCGAAGCCTATAAATACGAGCTCGGGGGCTCATTTCAAGGGACGGATTAATTATCAAGACGAGGAGGTGCTGCCGAGTTGGAGAGCAAGGGAGCACGAATTTCAGCAAGGGCTAGCGAGATCCCGGTGAATCCCGACATAAAGAAGGAGCAGCTCGAAGGATCTGAAGCATGTTCCCGTCCGTTCCTCGAGATTAGGCTTGGTCTTAATCTCGAGAAGAGCTACTGATTTCGCTTGGTCGATTTCAGCATTTTAAGCAAATACCTCCTTGGTGAGGTAGGAACTCTGTCGAATTTTTAGCAACCGGATCTGATCAAAGGTGGTCCACGGATAAACCCCGACACAGGCGAAGACACCCACGCAAGCAGGAGACGATAAACAGATCTTGCGTTTATTTTCAAGAGAATTGTATCTTTTATTTTCATTGTGTAAAGGTCTTATAAAAAAACCGATCTTTTTGAACTTATTGTAACGATCAAAGTTGTAATGAGTTATACAATAAAGAAAACAATTTTTGACGAAAACAAACTAGCGACCACAGTGGGAGCCAATGGTCTCGCTGTCGAGGTCGTCGTGTCGCAACCGATGATTAAGATCCCTGTTGAAGAGGTGGTCGAATACGAGTTTGACCAACAGAAGTACGAAGAATACCTCTCGTCCTCCTCCAGATCCTCCGCTTCTCACAAGCGCAGGAAGATTAACGCCCCCGTTGCTGCGGTAGCTGAACCTTACAACGCCCTTCCGGCCTCCAACGAGTCCAGATCTGTAGATCTAAACTCCTCCTCAATCAAGGAGTTGAGTACAGAAGGCGCGCCCACTTTATCAAAGAGAGTTCGTCAAAGGCAGCGCCAACGCCTTATGCGCCAACTCGTTAGGGCTTTGGAGTCAATTGATGGGATCCGTTACGAGGCGGATCTAAAAATTAGGCAACGCCAAGCGTCCTAACAGCGGACAAATGCCCTCTCCTCCAAATCACCAACAAGTGAATGGGTACAAGTCAAAAGGACCCGTTCAACTCTTGAAGAGAGGATCAAAAAGCATCGCGTACTGCTTGCGCACGTGCAAATTCTTGTGCAAGAGGCCAAAAGATTGCAGAGGGAAGAAGTGGAAAAGAAGCCACAAAAACTACACAAAGTTTGGATTCCAAAGTCCAAGTTGGCGGCCGAAAAGATAAAAAAACACAGGTCACTCAAATCCGACCCGCTGAAACGTGGGTCACTCGAATCCGACCCGCCAATTCGTAGGTCACTCGAATCTGACCCACCAATTCGCAGGTCACCCAGATCCGACCCTCCAAGCTATGGGTCACCCAAATCCGACCCTCCAAACCGCGGGTCACCCAAATCCGACCCTCCGACTCGCGGGTCACCCAAATCTGACCCGCGCCAGAGTCAAGGCAGAAGATATTCTGCACCTATTTCGTCGATCCCTTTGAGTTCCGCATCTCCGGTGGAGCCCCTTAACAATATAGATTTGTCTTGATTTAAGATGAAGATCACGGATCGTCTTGGTCCTTCGCACGCGGGTCGAGGCAAAGCCCCGGTCAAAGAACGCTTAGGTCGGAGGATCGAATCCCAAGAAATTACTCAAGCTGGGGGTCGCACAAGGAAAACTCCTGTAATTGACCACCTCGGACGGCGAATTAAAGTCCAAGAGCCCGTCAAGAGTTCACGCTTACAAATGCGTGACTCTAAACGCGTGACTCTTGAGAACGCCAACAAGACGGTAAATCCCCTGAAAGAAACGTATTCATCTGGCGATGACAACGTTATACCAGAAGAGTCGTGCCAACACACGATAGGTTGCTCCGGTCATCTGACTGATGAGTTGTACTATCGGGCTGGGGGTACGAACAAATCTCGAAAGAGAAATACTCGGGAAACAAAATCTCACTGCCCATGCACCAAACTTATTAGGGTAGTATTATCAGCATGTAGTTGCCCTAAGATCGCTCCACAGTGTCTCGGTATTCGAGAGGATCTCTAACGGAACGGCTAAGTCCAAACCAAAGCGCTTTCACAAGAAACGATCGGCTGTTCGAGATGATGAATTCTCGGAAGTTACCATCAATATGGTTAATAAGGGAAAGTCCCTGATTGTTTCAAGTGATTCTAGCCCCGACTTTTCTCCAGGAAGTAAAATTAACTCGGGAATAGGCCAACTGATGTCTCGACTCCAACTGGAAGCGGTCGGACCCAAACAATCCGCAGTCACAGTTAATGTGGTTGATAAGGGAAAGTCGATTCGACCTTCTAGCTCTGACTCGCTTATATCGCATCGTCTAACCCGGTTGCGATCGGGAATCATTAGACAAAGAGATTATCAGAGAATGCAAAGGGGATTATCCTCAAATGATGAAGCGTCAGATGCCAACTCTGCAGTCGCTTCTGACAAAACAGTGTCCACCCCGGGACAATCTTATGAGGCATTCATGATCAACACCGAGCAAATCGTCAGAATTCTTGATGATGCTCTAACCAAGCAGAAAGAGGCATTCAAGATTGAAATGGAAATGGCTATGCTACGGATGAGGGAAGAGCATGACCAACAAATTTAGGCTCTATCCAATCAGTTCGGTGAATTCAGCCGTCGTAACCTTACTGACCAAGCAAGTAGCGATTCAGATGTGTGGATGAACGTCTCAATGCTGAGAACCCTCTCATTGACCAGAACACTGGGGGTGGCCCCACTGAAGACAACAACACCGGGGGTGGCCTTGTTGTTCCTCTCAGAAATTGTCCGAAGCATGATACCGACGATGATGAAAAGATGAAAGGCATCGAGAGAAAAGTCAACGCTTTGATGTCTGATCGAGAGGTAAAGAAGACCGTGATTCCGTGTCCTTACCCGAGAGAGTGGGATTCGACCCCGTATCCGGCGAAGTTCAACCTGATCAACTTCACGCTGTTCAACGGGAAGGGTTCGCCCACACAATATCTGATCTACTTTAAGTCCCACTTGGGTATGATCTCCGACAATGAAGCCTTGCTTGGCACCCTTCGCGGGCCCACATTCGATTGGTACCGCTGTCTTAAGTCCGAAAGTATTAATAACTGGGAAGACCTAGAGATCCTATTCCTCTCTCATTTCTTTGATGATGATGCTGAGGTGACAATCAAGACACTCTTCGATGAGAAGCAAGAAGACAACGGGACGGTCGACGACTTCATCAAATGCTTGCGAAATAAGGCAATGAACCATCGAGATCCGATCACAGAGGACTTCATCCTTCAAACCTGTCACAACAACCTCTCATTGGATGTATTGGAAGTTATGTGAGTAGCACCATCCAACAACTGGAAAGAGTTGAAGGTACGCGGAGAGCAGGCCAAATGCTTCCTCAAAAGGAGAAAAGCCGAAAGAAGCCAACCGATGGCTAACCCTCTGAAATCAAATTTTGCCTCCCGTGGTAAAGGAAAAGCACCTACAGTAGCTGTTAACGCTAACTAGAAGTCGCAACAGCAACCCGAAGACAGCATAAGACTTCGGGTTCGAGACTCCAAAAAGAGTACTCCTTGAAGGACGAAGACGTTCCAGCCATCTTCGAATACCTCCTTAAAAACAATAAGATCAAGCTACCACTTATCGCAAATCAGGAGGAAGCTGACAATACTACGGATCCAAAGTACTGTGCGTACCACAGGAGGGTCCTTTATCCCACCAAGGATTGTTTTGCTCTCAAGAATAGCATCCAAACATTGGTTGAAGCCGACGTCATAACGTTGGGATAAGCCAAATGGGAATGTCGATAAGTATACGAGTATAAACTGCTTCTTAATACTCCGACAAGTATACGAGTATAAACTGCTTCTTAACACTCCAATAGGTATATGAGTTTAAATTGTTTCCTATCGTTAATGGGAAGTTCCTGGAGAATTTTTATATGTAATATTCTTAAGGATAACCCGGTCTTGTAACTGAGTATAATGTCAGACCCATTTCCACAAAGGAAGTTGGGGGTGGATGATTCATGTAACGAGAAGTTCTCGGAAGAATGCTATATGTAACTTTCTTAGGGATAACCCGATCATTACAAATAAAGTAATAAACACTAAACCCACCGTTGTTGGCCTTCTTGTTTTGATGATGTTTAACAAACAATTTACTTCTAATATTGTTTGTCTAGTGTTTGTGTTTTCGTATTTATTCTAGTCAAACAACGTGTTGGAGGATGGATGAAATAGAGCTTCAACGATCATATCCAAAGGAGGTTGGCGGAATGTCGGTGAAGCTTATATAATTCAAGTTAAAGATCAAGTTTAAGCTTCATCCGTATGTGTACCAAGTTGAGCTACATTGAAGATCAAGATCATTACTTGGATAACTTTAGTTTAGGTGTTATATTATGTGTGTTAAGTACGTTAAGCTCAATATCATATACACACACATTTATTGGTTTCATTGTATATATATGTAGTCACATATATATACAACACAAGTTTTGGTTTTCATGTTTATAAATATGAGATTACATATTTCATATTTATTATTGTGATTTGGTTTATCTACTTAGATATGAAACAGATATATTTACATATACATACTCCTATGTTTCATTCTCTAATGTATTTATGAAAATATTGTATTCTTAGTTTTTTGACTTAACAATAATCATATACATACTTTATTAAGTCTATATAATCATTGTGCAAAGTTTCAAAACATGGTTTAGCCTATATGTCAAAATTCATATGTTTACATTTTCGTGTTTTGGACTATTTTGTAAAATGATGATATTTTTCATTTGGGAAGTCCTTTTTTGAAACCAATCATTATAGCATGTTTATTATCATGTCTACAATCATTCCCCAAAGTTTTACATTTTTTGGAATTTATTTGATATTTTTAAACAGTGTTTTAAAATCAGAAAAACAGTTTTCAAAATCAGATTTTCATGTATCAGATTTCGGTCGACCGATCCGGTCGACCGCTCATATGTTCAGCCGTCAGTGGGCAGCAGAGAGTTTGTCGATCGACCGGTCCGGTCGACTGAGAGCTCCATCGGTCGACCGCAGGAATTTCCGATCGACCGCCAATAGATCCGTTGGTTCCCAACGGCTATTTTTCTGAGCTGTTTTCTGGGGGCTCTTCTGTCTTTTGCTTGGGGTTTTTGTTGAGATCTTGAGTGGGTATAAGTACCCCATTGCTGATCTCTTTTTTGACAAATGAAAAAAAGTTTTTAAACAAGTTTTAAACAAGGGTTTAAGTGTGTTTAAGGGTTTGTTTTGTTTGTTAAGAAGTTTTCACAAGTGGAGGAGATTATCTTCTTGTTTGGGCTTCAATCTCCATCTCTCCATCTTGTTATCAATTGAGAAGTTTTCTAAACTCAAACTCTAGCTTTACATTTATATACTTGTTTGATTATCATTGCTCTTAAGCTAGATTTTATATTTGAGTTTAGTTGAATTGATTTTATTTACTCATTGTTACACACACCCACTTTGAGCTTATTGTATTTGCACTCATAATATATTTGGGGTTGTGAGAGTTGTAACATTGAGTGTGAACTTTCATTGTGTTCTCATCCATAGTTGAGAACAATCAATTATTGTATTGAGCCTAATTGTGAGATTCACTTTGTAATACACTTGTACACCGAGAGGAGTGTGTGGTGAGAGTCGGGGATCGTTCCAAGAGGAGTGGCGTCGGTTGACGAGCCTAGGGAGAGGTTGTAACCGAGCACTTGAGGGAGACACGGCTAGGTCCAACACTTGTGAGGGTGTAGAGTGTGATTGCAAGAGTGTCGATTGTAAAGTTTTCGGTTAGCTAGAAACCCGAGTGTGAGGTGTAAACGTCATTCGGGTGAACGTAGAAAACCCGGTTGTGATAGTGGAGTATCTCCTCGAGGTGAGGAGCGGGGACGTAGGTCGTGGGGACCGAACCTCGTAAACATATCCTTTGTTTGTGATTGCATTGGCGCACTTGTTTTCATGTTCATATCTTACATCGCCATTGTGTATTGCTTGTTGATCATTTTGCCCTATCACATTTGTAGTTAAATTGTTTACCCCTTGTGTTTGTTTATATATCCTTGCATATATATTTTCATCATATAGGATATATCTCATTGTTCATATTGCTTATCCTAGCTCATATATATTGTTGTATTTTATACTTGCTAGGATAACTTGTTAATTAGTTTTAATTGGCATTTAATCGGATTAGATTAGCATAAGACCCTAATCACCCCCCCTATAGGGTCTAACAACCGTGATTTCCGAATACTCTTTTGCTGAGACGAGATTTTATCACTTCGTTGGATCAATCTACCCTCACAAAACTCTCATTGGTGTTTGACGACTCACAGTCTTCCACCATAAAATCCCTCACCGATCAGACTAATTAACGGTGGGACCACCAAAACTCCTTTCGTTTGAATCCACTCAAACTTTTGATACGTCTGTGTACTTAACATTAATGATTATCAAACCCCTCTGTGTTAAGTATTTGTCACTTAACATCAGGAACCCCCTTTGAGTGATTTGTACAAGTCAACACTCCCACTGTGATTTGTTACTCCCACTGTCCACTTGGTCAAACCTTCCTACAGTTAGGACCACAACCAAAATCCCGTCTCGATTCCTCTAATGAACGAGAGGTCCACCAATCGAACGATCAAACTTTCCTACAGTTAGGATTATCTCAAACCTCCCACTCGGTCAAACATTCCTGCAGTTAGGGCCAAAACCAAAATCCCCTCTCGATTCCTCTAATGAACGAGAGGTCTACTTTCAAATCGAGTGATCAAACCTTCTTACAGTTAGGGTCACCTCAAACTCCCGCTTGGTCAAATCTTCCTACAGTTAGGGCCAAAACCACAATTCACTCTCGATAAATGAGGAATTCACCTTTAGTTCGGTAATTAAACCTTCCGACAGTTAGGATTATCCGAATCTTTCGATTCTCGGAGTGGAGATCCCACTCCTAGTTTCACTCTTCAGATTCTCAAAGTAGAGATCCCACTTTGAGTTTCCTCTGCACTAGAGATAGAATATAAAATTCTTCATCTTCGGTTTCGGGAGATAGAAGTAAAATTCTTCCTCTCCCATTTTGGGTTCGTCTTTGCCCCAAGATAAGACATCATCCTTCAACTCCATAATCCGTGCTTTACACGCGCGGGGAATTTTATCCTGAATCCTAAGCAGGGATAAGTCAATGCCTAATACGCGTTGCCGGTTAGTTCTTAACCGTAAAAAGAACAAAAGCCCACATATTCAACATTGTGGTAAGTTGTTATTCATAACACCAAAATTCGTGCTTCACACGCACGGGGAACTTTATCTCGACTCCTAAAAAGAGACAAGTCAACACCTAACACGTGTGGTCAGTTTAGTCTTTCATTGATTGAAGAAGACACTAGAATTCCAGTCCGGGGAATTTGATCCTGAAGCCTAAGTAGGGATAAGTCAGCGCCTAACACGAGTTGCCGGTTAGTCTTTTGTCATGAAAAGGACAAAAGCTCACATATTTAACATTGTTGCAGGTTGTTATTAATAACACCATAATCCGTGCCTTACACGCATGGGGAATTTTATTCCGAATCCTAAGTAGGGATAAGTCAACGCCTAACACGCATTATCGGTTTAGTCTTTCACCGATTGAAAAAGATACCGAAATCCTAGTCTGGGGACTTTTATCCCGAATCCTAAGTAGGGATGAGTCAATGCCTAATACGTATTGCCGGGTGCCATATTTCCGTAAAAATGGTGAAGTCTATGTATTTAAAGTCATAGCACCAAGTCTGAGTTAATTCTCTTAGCATAATATCACATGCGGAACGGACTTAAACAATCTGCATGCTAACCCGACTCAAACGGTAGTCGGTAAAGGCTCATCAAACCCGTTGATGGCTAAGAATTTGTCAAAAATTCTATAAATGCGAGTCATTGATGCACCAACTTTATTAGTTGGTCTCGTGACTTGAGCATCCAACAACATCAGGATAAGATCCATACATACAGATGAATCAGCTTTAATAAGTTGGTCCTGCAACCCCAACATTTAGGACCGCCACGGTCCAACACCTTAAGAGCTTAAACTGTGTAGACTACAACAAAAGTCAACGCCACACAATGCGTTACAGAAAAGATCGATGTCGGTTAACACGTCAATAATCTCACCAAAATAAAGCAAAGGATGATGTCAGGGAGTTCAATCGCATTCATATATGAATTTCTGACGAAGATGATCAGTTCAAAGTCGACTCAATGACATGAGCTAAATTCAGAAACTTACGCATCAACTTCAATTGATTTCGACAACGGTCAGACGATAAACGCAGCACCGGAAGAACTTCGTCTATTCAACAAAATGCTAAATAGACCGAATGCTAAAGAAGTCAAGAATTGAAGCAGTTCACAGGCCCCCCTTTGAAATTGAGAAGATGGCCTATCTTATTCAAAGCATTGTAGACTCTTTTATAAAAGAATGAGTCTAAAATACTTTGGAGGGGGTATCTGTAGGCGTCTAAAAATACCTATAGGTGTCCGCACACAACTCGAGACGGAGAGAAGATGATGAACGTGGTTATCCGAGTCTAAGAGGATTATTTAACGCCGACAAGCACCTGAAGCAAAATGGCGAACCGAGTGGCCTGCGCGCTTAACAATCAGCTCGCGTGCGTTGGTCAACACGCGCGCGTTAATCAGCTCCCGGCATCAATCAATACGCGCCCAATAATCAACTCGCACGCATCAATCAGCGATGAGAAATATAAGTCCTAGAAGAACCGAAAAACACAAAAAATCCGCGAAGCCAAACTCCTAGTGCGTTGCGCAGGACAAACCAAACCGACCCTTGCTCGCACGGGTCGGAATGATCCTGCCCGCGCCGGCGCGGGTCGGACTCAACCCCCGCATGCTGTTTCGACCCCTGTTTAGTTTTTGATGGGTTTTCTCGGGATTTGTTCGTTCTTGAGTATCCAAACTAATCTGATATCATCCCCAAACATTGTTAATTAATTATTAACTGAAGATAAAGAAGAATCATTCATTCTTATCCAAAAACCCCCCAACCGAAGCCTATAAATATGAGCTCGAGGGCTCATTTCAAGGGGCGGATTAATTATCAAGACGAGGAGGTGTTTCCGAGTTGGAGAGCAAGGGAGCACGAATTTTAGCAATGGTTAGCGAGATCCCGGCCAATCCCGGCATAAAGAAGGAGCAATTCGAAGGATCTGAAGCCTGTTCCCGTCTGTTCCTCGAGGTTAGGCTTTGTCTTAATCTCGAGAAGAGATACTGATTTCGTTTGGTCGATTTCAACACTTTAAGCAAATACCTCCTTGGTGAGGTAGGGGCTCTGCCGAATTTTCAGCAACCGGATCTGATCAAAGATGGTCCACGGATAAACCCTGACACAGGCGAAGACACCCACGCAAGCAGGAGACGATAAACGGATCTTGCGTTTATTTTCAAAAGAATTATATCTTTTATTTTTATTGTGTAAAGGTCTTATAAAAAGACTGATCTTTTTGAACTTATTGTAACGATCAAAGTTGTAATGAGTTATACAATGAAAAAACAATTTTCGACGAAAATAGGGGTTGGATGCGGCGAATAGGAGCTGATACGGGTGTATCTTCTCTTCGAAAAGCGATCCTCATGGGAGCTTGAGGATAGGTGATTCTCATGATATCTTGAGAATAATGGTGTGAAGCGATACGGGGGAACACAGGATGGAGCGTGAAGCGAGTCGGAAGAACGAAGAATCAAAGATTTCAGTTCTCAGCCTGATGAGTCGACTGACGGGTTGATGAGTCGACTGACGGTTGATGAGTCGACTGATGGGTTGATGAGTCGACTCAAGAAAACACCTCCAGATAGCAAAATGCTTCTGCTGAGTCGACTCATGCAGGCCAGCACAGTTTGTGCACATTTTGAGTCGACCATGAGTCGACTGGTGATCATGAGTCGACTCATCTCAGTCATGAGTCGACTCGTCGAGGCTTCCTGGGCAGACTTGGTTTCTGTTTTGAAGGAATTCTAGTTTGGTTTGGTTTTGGTTATTTACCAGATTGCCACTATGTTGTAAACCCTATAAATGGGGACTATTTAGGGTTCTAAACAGGGGGAAAGGTCAAGATGTAGATCTAAAGGGTTTTCGGTCTAAGTGAGATCCTGATCAAAAGGATTAGGGTTTAGATTGTAAAGATCTATGAGATCTTAGATCAGAGAGAGATTCTAATCATTGTATTAGGGTTTAGAGAGGATTGAGAGTTTGTTCTCGATTCTAGTGAGATTGTGAGAGAGGGATTGTAATCTTTTCATACTCATAATCTAGAGAAGGTATTTTCCTTCGCCATATACTGAATGTTGCTTGTGTTTCTGTCATCCTCTTTTCAACCCATCTTTGATAATTCCGCAATCAAAGGTGCTCGCACGGTAGCCCGTATCAAGTTGGTATCAGAGCATCAGATCCAGTGAAGGAGCATCCTGTGTATGGTCCTGACTCGATCGCAATACAAGAAGCTTAGCGGGTGTTTTCGTCAAAAGTTGATCTTGTTGTCGAATTCATTATATCTTCG
>BQKN01062642.1:198244-209209 GCA_022839385.1 Asparagus kiusianus
GAGAGAGAGAGAGAGAGAGAGAGAGAGAGAGAGAGAGAGAGAGAGAGAGAGAGAGAGGAAAAGATTTATATAGGAGAGGGGATTATAGGGTTTAAGGAAAATACAAGAATATTAAGGAAAAATACGATGAATTAAGGAGAATACAGGAAAATTCGAAAAAAGATTATAATTAATACAATATTTATAATAACAATAACAATAAATAAAAAATATTAATTTTAAATGTTTTTACTGCATCAAGTAAATTTATAATTATCAAACTCATTTAAATAAATATAAATTTGGATTTTTAAATCATAAAAATTCTAGAAAATCAAGAAAATACAAATACTCTTTTGAAAATAATAATTAAATATTTTAAAATACCAGAAAAATTATTTTAAACTAGTATTAAAAATTCATGGTCATTACATTCTACCACCTTAAAACAAATTTCGTCCTCAGAATTTAAAATAAAAAGGGATGTAGAAGGAACTCAAGGACAGAGATATGGAACAATATCCATAAGCAGAGGAGAATATAAAAGAATAACGATACAAGATAAGATAAAATGTGATAGCTGAGATTCAGCATACAAATAACAAATATTTCCAAATACAATGATACAAAGCATACACTATACACAAAATTTACCACAACAAAACAAAACCAATACTAATCATTAAACTAATTCAACAAAAGGTTAATAGATATACACAATCATTAATCATAGTGTATAAATAAAATATAATCATAACACAGACAAATCACACAAAATGCAATTCACATGTAGTATAATAAAACATCACATGATTAATCAAAAGTATAATATGAAATCAAAATTAATGGAAGTACAGATAATTGAGAGGGCATGTATTAATACAAATACACAGAATCAGAAAATGTACTTGATCACTCATTTTCAAAAGATATCATCGAGGCAGGGCAGGTAATGAGTATAAATAATAACAATGATGTAAGTATAACATAAAGAGAGTGAACATATATTTGAAATAGATTACACATGCATAAAAAAGCATGTATATTGTAAATAAAATAATTGATATGTATCAAATCATAAAATAACACAACATCTAAACATAGACAAAATATAAGTATCTGTCAAAATAGCATAATAGTAAAGAAGTCAACAGCAACATACAATCATAGAAAATATAATATCAATATGTTATTATTGATATAGTATCATAAGAAAATACATCACAGTGTTAAAATATAATCAATAACATAGAATTGGCAAAATATAACAAATATATAGCATACAAAATATGATATGGAATATAAATACATAATTTAAACAATTATCAATCACTAGAATATATGATAAAGTATATCAACTCAACAATATAAATAATTAAAAGAAGAGCATAAAGAAGATAAATGACAAAAGATCTCAATAAAGTATAAACCACTCATACGTAAGCAGATGATAAACATGATAAAATACAAAACATAAAATATAATACAAATAACAGATGAATCATATACAAGCAAAAGTAAAAGAAATATTTGAAGAGCATGTGAGTAAAACAAAATAGTAAAGAATCAAACATACATATAGTTTAGGCAACATAATAGACAATATAAAGAAACATGAAAAAAAAATTAAATCACAATAGAAATATCATACAGTCAATTAGTAGAATAGGCATTCAAGATATACAAAAAATTTAATTATAACAAACACATGAATGCAATCAGCAAATCATATTCAACCAAATAAAACATATAAGACATAAATTTTGAAAAATAAAAACTTACAATTATGTTAAAAAGATTTATAGATGGTATTATAGCAACACACATTTAAAGCATTTAAAAACATAAACGTACGAAAAGAAGCATATGTCTAATAATAAAAAATAGCAAACAATAAGATAGAACACGATGATAAATTTAATAAAAATAGTTGTAGTTATAATCAATAATTATATATAGTTGTAGTTGATAGTAAATAACTATCATACAAGACAATACTAAATCAAATGCTAAACATATTTATATAACATAGTTAATATAATCATCATGTGTAATAAACGTTAAAAATAAAAACACATACATAATAATAAACATATAAAAAGTCTAAATACTCATAGTATCAATCATGCTAACAAGATAAATTATGATAGAAATGGTCACAAAATATTATATGATAGAAATAGACGTAAGAGTAAACAAGCAATTCAAAATAGGCATATTATATAAAACATAATAAGGAGGACATAATTATATATATTCGACAAATAATATAATAAGTCAGAAATATTAATAATATTCATAAGGTAAAATAATAAATATATTCAAGATACATCAATAATAATTATCACTATATAAAATCAATTCAGACATAGTAGTTTATTGTATAGTAGTCAAAAATCACATAAATATAATCAACATAAATATACATAAATTAAAATGTATAATACATAAACATAAACTATATATGGAAGATAAAATAGATTTATAAACAAATAAAAATTTAAGAAGGACATAAATTCATATAATAAAAACACTGATATATTGTAGATAAACATACAATGAATGATTGATGAACATGTGAATATAAACACTGATAACACATGAAATAGAACACGATTAAACACAGCTGATACTAAAAATGATGAATGACTATAATCAATAAAAAAATAAATATCATAAATATAATAATCTACGTGAATACACTATAATGAAAAGAGAATAGTAAGTATAAAATAATAAAAAAGTAAAACACAACACAAGTAAATAAAAATAATGAATAGAGAATGAACAACAACTAATAACATAATAAAAGAAATAAAAATCTAAAAATACCATAAAATAAATACTAAAAAATAACACGCGTATACAATGTATATTGTCACAATGACAAAACAATACATATCGAAAATGAAGCAAACAACAACAAATATGCAATTACACTATAAACAACATATGAGTAAATACTATACATACTCACAAACGCTATTTAGAATAATCTTTTATATTAGTGATAAAATAATAATAATTAATTATATGAGATAATGTAACAAAAACATATATAATGCATGGAATATCAAAATAGAAGTGCATGACTCTTAGAAATAACGAAACCAATATGAACATACTAAAACAACCTAAACAAGATAAAACTAACTGATAAGATAACTATGTACTAAAAATGTTGTGAGTTGAAAATAAAGAATAAGAATGTATATATAGAATATTAAAATCATGAACTTATTAATGTATATCACTAAAAATATGAGCAATATACATAATCTAAAACATAAGTAATAATAGATGATATGACAGAAAACACACACATACATAATGTAGATATGCAAAAGTATAATTAAACACAATAAAATAGTCTAAATATCAAATATGTTATGTGATGTATATGTGAAATCTAATGACATGATTTGAACAATTAAAAATGTATAAGTAATGATATATATTTTTTAATAAAAAACATATAATATAACACTATGTGTGATACATAAAATAATATAATAAATAATACAAAAATTAATACAATCAAATGATATATAAGTCAAATCAAAGAAAACATAGTGTAAAAATAATAACATATAAATTAATGACCGGCACGAGGAAAGAGAAGATATACAAGGAGAGCGTAGTCGGGAAGTGACGAGACAAGAAACCGTGGAAAGTTACGGAGTCAAAAAGTAATAGTGTAGGGACTAAGACATAATTTAGCGAGATGATAGGATAAGGGCTAACTATAGTCTTACGGATGAAATATGACATGCGTCTAAATTATTCATTATATTCTCACTGGTAGGAACTCGGGACCGTGACCTGCATGGACCACCAAAAAAATCTATCACGCCTCGCTTCCCAAAATACTGGGGAAGCGGAACATGAACAAGCCTGTGACGTATTAGATTAGGGAGAATAAATAAAAATATTTCTTTTCAATCTAATACGCTAAGTGTCAAGAAATAAATACAAATACACAGGTCCCCGATCACAGATAATGAGAATATAATAAACAACTCAGAACAGAATATCCACATCACAAGTGAATATCATCCAAGATATAATATCTGGTCCAATATACCCTTATACATGACTGAATGACTGAATACTAAAGAAATATAAAATACATCGTTCAACAGGAAAGAAAAGTACTACAAAAGCAATTAGGACCATCAACTAAGAAAAGATACCTGAGCTTTGGCCTATTCTTCAACTCTATCTGTAAGGCACTCCTGCTAAGAATATCCTGGCTCTGGCACATCTTCAAGCTGGACCAGTCCGTCCTCTAAATCTGACGTACACCAAAGAAAAATAGTTGTACATCAACATGCATGGCACACGGCAAGATCCCACAAGGGAGAAATAAAACAGTCGAATGACCAATGCAAGAATAATAATAAAAGAACCATGGCATGGAAATTCTAATAATTTAAATGCAATCCACCACTATGATAGAGATCAGAAGAATCTAAAAAAAATCAATCGGTAGTCTAGGTCATACAGCTAACCATCTAATAACAGGTCACTGGTCCATCTCTCACACAGAGTCAACGTTCATATTCTCGGATAACTAACTGTTCACAAATCCCCTACGTGCACCTAATACACCACTACACGGATCGGTCAGAGGGCTAGACGCAATCCGATTTTAACCTGGTTCGAACTCAAGCTAAACTCGGGTGAATGTCAAATTCACGGACCAAAGTGACTACACTGGCTTCACTTTGACCCAACAAACCAACCCTAAGCTACACTGGATCCTGGGGTGAGTCTGGAAGATACATCAATAGCTATATTCGATCACATGAATAAGGACTTTCCCATCGCCACTCTTCTTGTTTTTCTAAGTCAACTGTTGGCCTCTTTGTTTTGATAATGTTTAACAAATAATTTACCACTAATGTTGTTTATCTAGTATTTGTATTTTCTTATTTATTATAGACAAATAACGTGTTGGAGGTTGGATGGAATATACGCTACAATGATGATATCCAATGGAGGTTGGCGGAATAGTGGAGTGAAGCCTTACAATTCAAAGTTAAAGATCAAGTTCAAGCTTCATCCGCGAGATTACCAAGAAGAGCTTATTGAAGATCAAGATCTAGCTTGGGTAACTTAGTTTAGGTTTTATATTATGTGTGTTAAGTGCTCTAAGCTCAATTATCTATACACACACATTTTATTGGTTTCCTTGTATATATGTAGTCACATATATATACAACACAAGTTTTGGTTTTCATGTTTATAAATATGAAATTACATGTTTCATATTTATTATTGTGATTTGGTTTATCTACTTAGATATGAAACAAATATATTTTCATATACATACTCATATGTTTCATTTTCTATTGTATTTGTGAAAATATTGTTTTCTCAGTTTTTGGACTTAACAATAATCATATACAAATTTTATTAAGTCTATATAATCATTATGCAAAGTTTCAAAACATGGTTTAGCCTAAATGTCAAAGTTCATATGTTTACATTTTCGTGTTTTGGACTATTTTTGCAAAATGATAATTTTTCACAAATGGGATATGCAATTTGGAAAATTCCTTTTGTAACATGTTCATTTACATGTTTATATACATTTCCCAAAGTTTCATTATTTTTGGACTTCATTTGTTATTTTTAACAATTTCTAAAAGTCCTAAAATCAGTTTTTGGAATGTATCAGTATGCGGTCGACCGCACCGGTCGACCGTACCTGTGTTCATTCGTCAGTGGGCAGCAGAGAGTTTGTCGGTCGACCATCGCGGTTGACCGTGAGCTCGAGATTTCCCACGGTCGACCGCACCGGTCGACCGAAGAAGTCTCTGATCGTTTTCTCAGCTTGGGATCTGGATCGCGGTTGACCGCGAATCTTTTCGGTCGACCGCCTATATGACCGTTGGTTCCCAACGGCTATTTTCTGAGCTGATTTTCTGGGGCTATTTTTGTCATTTGGTTGGGGTTTTTGCTAAGATTTTGAGTAGGTATAAATACCCCATTGCTGTTCTCATTCAAAAAAACCCAAGATATGTTTTAACAAGTTTTAAAAGAGTTTAAGTTTGTTTAGTTTGTTTTTGGGGTTTGCTATTACAAAGAGGAGTTTGCATCATCTGTTGAGGAGTTCATCTTCAATATCTTCTCATCCTCTCTTTGTGTTTATAGAGAAGTTTTTCTAACTCTTTTCTCTAGCAATTTTATTATTGATTTTCATATTCTTATTATTGCTAGTTTGCTATTTGAGTTAGATTTGATTTATCTCATTGTTACACACACTCATCTTGAGCTTATTGTATTTGCATTCATAATATATTTGGGGTTGTGAGAGTTGTAACTTTGAGTGTGAGCTTTCATTATGTTCTCATCCATAATAGAGAACAAACATTTATTGAGCCTAATTGTGAGATCACTTTGTAATACACTTGTACACCGAGAGGAGTGTGTGGTGAGAGTCGGGGATCGTTCCAAGAAGAGTGACGTCGGTTGACAAACCTAGGGAGAGGTTGTAACCGAGCACTTGAGGGAGACACGGCTAGGTCCAACACTTGTGAGGGTGTAGAGTGTGATTGCAAGAGTGTTGATTGTAAAGTTTTCGGTTAAGTAGAAAACCGAGTGTGAGGTGTAAACGTTATTCGGGTGAACGTAGAAAACCCGGTTGTGATAGTGGATTTCTCCCCGGGAGTGGGGAGCGGAGACGTAGGACGGAAGGTCCGAACTCTATGATCATTTGCTTGTGTTTGAGTGTGCTTTGGCGTTTATTTATATTTGTGCTCATTGCTCATTTCGCCATTGTCCATAGCTCATTATTTTTATGATCCACTATCTAGTTCATATTGTTTACCCCTTGTGTTAGTTTCATATCCTTGCATATATCATATTGTATATCTCCTTGGTAGGATATATCATCTTGTGCTAGTTTATATATCCTTGCATATATTTTTATCATATAGGATATATCTCTTTGTTGTTCATATTGCTTATCCTAGCTTACATATCTTGTTGTATTTCATACTTGCTAAGATAACTTGTTGATTAGTTTTAATTAGCATTTAATCGGATTAGATTAACATAAGGCCCTAATCACCCCCCTCTAGGATCTAACATCAACAACATGACCTACAATAGATCTCTGGTCCACCTCCTGATTTAGTCAACGTACACACACATATCACTAAGTCTGGTTCATGACGCGTAAAGACACTAAGTCATGAACTAATAATGGTTCTTAATTACAGCAAGAAACAGTACATTAAAATAAGATCGTAAAACATGAATAGTAATTATGAACAGGATAATTATACATGAAGCCGATTTCATCAATATCTTGCCATTCGAACCTCTAAACTTCTTATATAAAGTATCAGTAACTAGGTAATAGAGAATATAACAACGGTCGAAAAGGAATTTAAAACCGGTGGTTGTTTTACACATGAAATGTCGCGGTCTACAACCATCAAACACAAGATTAAAAATTTAATTAATTCCAAAAATAATCTTTTCCAAAGTAGTTTACAATTTTCCCAAAATGATTCTTTTCACAAAATAAAATTCTTTTAATTCATAATAATTATTCTAAAATAATCTTTAAAATATATTATTATTATTATATATTATTCTATATGAACAGTAACTGTTTTTATTTTTATTTTTTTATAAATTATTTCTATTTTTCTTTTTTTAATAATATCTCATAAAATTTATCTAGCTTTCAAACTATAAACTTATCATTTTATATTCACCAATTCACAAATAACCTACCACAATAATACTTAATATCATCCATCAATAACCCATGCAAAATATCACAATCTAATCTACGCATATAACATATATAAATACTGAAATGACAAATCAAGAGAAACGAGATCTTGTCTCGGGCAATGGGTGTCGTAGAGGGAAGCGGTCGTCGGATCTGAAGAAGGCGCGCGAGGTGGGCTAGAGGAACTGGATCTGTGGAGGTGGGGGCTCGAGGCGGCGAACAGGAGCTCAAAGGGCCTGGACGACAACGACAGGGAGGAGACGAGCGGAGGGTAATGGGGGTCGGTTTGAGGGCACGATGGGTCGGGGGAGGGCCTCGGTTTGGCCGGCTAATCGGAGCTAATGGGAGTCGAGCTTTGGTCAGAGCTCGAGGAGAAAAAGAGAAGCTTGGTTAGGTTGCTGGAGTTGGGGTCGGGTAGGAGATGGGATGAGTTCTCTGGCGGCGTGAAAAGAGAGGAGGGGAAGAGAGAGAATGAAAGGAGAGAGAGAAAAAGATTTATATAGGAGATGAGATTAGGGTTTAAGGAAAATACAAGAATATTAAGGAAAAATACAGGGAATTAAGGAGAATACAGAAAAATTAGGAAAAAGATTATAATTAATACAATATTTATAATAACAATAACAATAAATAACAAATATTAATTTAAATATTTTTACTGTATCAAGTTAATTTATAATTATCAAAAATCATTTAAATAAATATAAATTTGGATTTTTAAATCATAGAAAATTCTAAAAAATCAAGAAAAAACAAATACTCTTTTGAAAATAATAATTGAATATTTTAAAATACCAGAAAAATTATTTTAAACTAGTATTAAAAATTCATGGTCATTACATATAAGTACTTAATTAATATATAATTTAAAATAAATTATACATTAGTTTATTTCATCATTTCAAAATAATATTATATTATTTTTATTTATATTTATATTAAAATAAAAATTATTTATTTAATATATTATTGTACATAATTATAATTACTAATAATTGTATAATCTATACTACTTATATCTTTTTGTTGTAAAACATATTACCATTTAAATAATATATTATTTGAACGTACATGCATTGCATTTATTAACTTAATGTAATTTCTAGAAAATTATTATACCATGATAAGCATAGGAGATCTATAAGTAATTTAAATATTATTAAATTATCTCATTTTAAAAAATAGTTAAATATAAATACTTAACATTAATTGCTATCCTTAAACATTATAATTAATTTATATCATTAAACGTGACTACGTTAATTTATACATTAATTAATTTATTATAAACATTATATAAACATTAGTTTATATTCTTAAACAATATAATTAATTGCTATCCTTAAACATCAAGTTAACACTATTCAAAAACATTTCTCCCTAATATGCCCGCCAGCACATCAATCCATGCATACATGAGACACATAAATACTTAATTTTTCATAACGTCACCATTGACGACATATCCATCCATTCATACATACATGATGACACATTCATACTCAATTTTTCATAACCACCATCTTTATGACCATCAAAATTTCATTTAACCACACACTCATAACATTCATCCACTAACTCCTAACTCTAAATATAACTTTCAAATTCTTCTCATAACCCCCAATCTTATTAAATCATATCACACTAATTACAATTAAATGATTTAAAACTACAATATTATAACGATATTATTTACTATAGCTAGATATATTTTATAAACTACAGTAATGTGACGCCCCTGGTTTCAACAAAGCTACAGTCCAAGGTGAAACCAAGAATGTCAAACCTGTCATGCACTACATCGTGCATTAACACGTTTCACCATCACAATTACTATCTATCTAGTGGAATCAACAACAGGTATAGGTACAAAACAGGCAAGAGAGAATATACAAAAAAATATTAAACAACAAATATTCTGAAGAAAAATCATCACCGCTGATATGAATGGATAAATCTCTGAGAAGAAAATATCTGAACTAATACAACTGTCTCACAATAGGAATTTAAATGAAATGACATTAAGGCACATCACCTTTACAAAACTAAAATGATAACTCAAATGTTCATAAACACATCCACTGTGGAGTTCTGACATAACTACTAATAATATAGATAAATAACTACTAGAGCAGCTCCATCAACCTACGGCCCTCCGTGCACCTGGCTCGTTACCTGAAAGGGGGGAACAACGAGTATCAAAACGCTATAACGAGTAACATCTCAACCAACCCTAGGGAGAATGGCTAGAAGGATAAGAAAATAGATGCTAATACATATAGATAAATAATCATCTACTCTAAAATAAATGGAGATTTGATATTTAGAAGTTTACAACACGAGCATGGTACGTCGAGCGAAATAATCCAAACAAGGAAACCCTCATGTATATACCATATGTCTCAAATTTGTAAATCCCTAAATACCAAATCCAAAGGCTAAAGTGTGGAGCAATAATGAAAGACAGCTCCTCTAAATACCAAATCCAAAAGCTACAGTGTGGAGCAATAATGAATGACAGCTCCATCTCCAATCATACTATTAATAACCTGACATAAGTCAAAAATATATGCCCGACTCGTGGGCTGCAACAGATAAAGGTCCAATACATGAACGTCATTAGCTTAAAGTCTAACACGAGGACTGTAGTGGATTATAGTCCAACACGAGGACTTTAATAGCTTATAGTCCAACACGAGAACTTTAATAAATTATAGTCCAACACGAGGACTTTAATAGCTTATAGTCCAACACGAGGACTTCAATAGCTTTTAGTCCAATACGAGGACTTCAATAGTTTATAGTCCAATACGAGGAATTCAACATGTAAATAATGTCAGAACCAACATATATAACATTTATTCTCATGCCTCAGTGAGTAAATCTAATTTCATGATTGTAGTCAACTCATGTACACCAATCTCTGTGTATAACAAACCCATATAACCTAGGTGTTTCGCCAGTCACAACTGCACGCAAACGACATGCACATGCACAAACAGATCTCACGGTCGACCGCTGATTATCTACGGTACACCGTGCAGTGAGCAGAAGGTCTCTTCTCATCTGTGCGCCCAGCGGTCGACCGTCATGGTCGACCACGCAAGAAAACAGAAGCTTCCTGCTTCTGCTGTGCGACCGGCGGTCGACCGCTCAGGTGCAGAAAACTTTATGTAGGTTTTTTATTCTATGGGTTTTGATATAAAAAACTTTCATATGTAAATCTCGAACAC
>BQKN01062642.1:224637-239076 GCA_022839385.1 Asparagus kiusianus
CCCCCCCCCCCCGAACTTTTTTACCAATCATTATCTCCCGCAATGTTTCTACTTGTTGCATTTATCCGTCCTAAGACATATTTGGGTTGAAATTGCCTTTAAATTGTTTTATTTATCCTTTTGGAATTCGTGACATAGATATATTAAGCCGTCTTTTGTAATTATCTTATGATCTCATGTGCAATAAATGCTAATATGGATTATATATTTTCTCAATTTTCTCTTAGTTTTTAATTAATTAGAATTTATTATTTTCTGATATTCTCATATTCAAATTTTTTTTCCAGAAATTTTCTGTCATCTAAATTACAAAGACTTGCTTAAAGTATTAAAGACTTTTTTTTCTTCAAATGAAAACATTATTTTCATATGGACTTTTAATCATTTTTCGGTTTTATTTTTCTGTCAAAAATTTGTATTAATATAAAATAATTTAAAAAAACAATTTTTTGGTTAATATATCCATGCAATGGATACCAAAAGGATCAATGAAACAAGTAAGGGGTAATGTCATTCTAAATATGTCTTGGGAGGGATAATTGCAACAAATAGAAACCTTGGGAGAAAATGATGTGAAAAAAGTTCAGGAGGGGTAAATGCAATTTACCCTTCTCTTATTAAAGATAAATTTCAACTCAGAAATATATTGTATTGCTGCAATCTTTGTCGCGATAAGCAAGTAAAACAGCATAAGAGGCCTTTAGCAATATACAAGTACCGTCAAGTGTCATTGACACAAGGTTGCGCATTCCGAAATGACAAGATCTTGCTCTATCTTTGCTCTACCTGGTCATGATGTTGCTTCGCCAAATCCCTTGGGTCATGTTATTCTGAATATTATTGAATCCCATTATATCTTTCAATGCAAAGGTATGCAGCCTTAATTTATGCCCATGGTTGTCATTGACCTTCCACCAAGTGGGCTTATTAATGTGGCTGTATTTTAACCTGATATTGGTTAATTTCTTCTATTACCATAAAGGACTTGTATTAGTCTATTTATGTTGTTTCTATCATATTCTTGGAAAAGGTATTGTCCTTTGAGATCTTATGTCTTCATCTCATGATGTATGTCTTATTGGCATAAACTATTACCTATAATGGTAAATAATTGGTAAATTGTTTATGTTTTTTTTGAAGAAGACACTACCTCCTTCTAACCTTTTTCTTTTAATGGATAAGAAGACACTTCGTAAATTGTGTCACACATTACAACTAGACGAGCATATTATTGTGGAAAGTTGAGTTGCAGTGTTAAACTAAATGGGATGTGGTAGATTAATATAGTGAGTGCCGAACCATATGGCCGTAGATGCCTAAGTTTAGATAATTAAAAGAAAAGATAGATAATCTATGCTTTTAAAATTTAATAATTGTTTTGCTGAGAGGTTCTCAACCATTGATCATTTACAATTCATCCACATTATTCATCCAAACAAATCTCTAGGAATTCTCATGTAGTTCTAATTAACTAGTGTTTGAATTTAAATTGAGTTATACATCCTTATGATATTATTCTAAATTTCCTTGGGCTCAAGATCATTCAACTGGCCCTGATTTTGTTCTATTTTCCTTCACCGGTTCTTTTCCTTCCGATTGGACTCTTCTTCTATGATCTCGATTCTTTTTTGGTTGCCAGTGTTTTCCTTTCCTTTCTTATTTTCTTCTATTATTTTGTATTGGGTATTGGAGGAGGTAGCTAACTTTTTTCCACCAGGTATGGATATGGTTGTGTCCCTGTGCATTGTTGTTAGGTGCTTTTGTGCCTCTTGCTAGTCAGCTGGGAGACCTTTTGTATATCAAGTGAATTCATATAAAAGATAGACTCCTAAAGTAGCAATTTGTGTCTTTTTTATTTGTTTTCGGATAATATTGGTGTGAGGTTTGTCCCATCTTTATGTGCATTATAGATTAATGATGTATGGCATCTTCGAGATTGTGTTGGTAGGTCTCAAATGCATGCTGCTACTGTTTTCAGCCGTAAAACTTAGAGCTATTTAAATGTGCAGGCACAAGCTGCAGGTCGTGCAGGTGGCCCCCCTGGTAGAGGTGTAGTGCCACCAGTAAGACGATAGTCATCTTCAAGCGTGCCCGAATTTCCTTAACTTCTGCAGCGCATCATTTCTTGAGGGTCCTTTGGTTGTAGACCGAGACTTCTAGCAACAGTGTTGCCGTTTAGATGTAAGCAAAGTTTCTTCACCTTCTACAACTGATTTCTTCTGTTGACCTCAATCACTTTAGAATTTGTACTGCTTTCTGGTTCTTATGTCCCGTGTCAGTGCCTGGAGGTACTAATGTATTCTAGTTTTATCTGTGGGATTTGCAATATCATTTCTGCGGTCTGATTGAGTTCACTTGTTCTGCCACCATCATCAGATCTCACTTGCTCTACCACCTTTTTGTAACTGATATCCCAAATTATATGTGTTAAAGGCGAAACTCAGAACTCAATATTGTGATTGTGTGTACTTATGTACTCACTGGCTAGAGATTCTAAGGTGGTTCAATTGCGATCCTCTTGGAGTTATTAGCTGTTTTCTTTTTTATGGATTGAGGTCACGCTGCCATTTTTGTCATTTGTGTAGCCTTTTTATAGTTTTTCAGCACTAGTATTAGGGGTAATTCAGCACTAGTATCAGGGGAAAAGAATTACAAAGAAAAACAAAATTTGACTTGCAATTCTTTAGTGCCCTCAGCTTTACCTTTGCCGCTAATGCAGTGTCGGAATACGCATCTTCTGAATGGTTGCCTTTTATTTGGAAAAATGTTCGAATAACCAAATCTTTAATTAAATTCCAAGCTAAACGTCTCGCGGACGTCTGGAGCCCGGCAACTCTGGGTTCGTATTAGCGAGTGAAATCCCATCCAATGTTGTACAATGCATTACTCATTTTTTTATTTACTAATTGTTGGATTTTTTTGGTCAAAACCGCTTTCCAAAATGAGTTTTCAAACTATATATATATATTAATTACAAGTACTTTTCATAAATATTTAGTAGCCTAGTGGAAAGCTAATATTTTGGTGTTTCAAAAGGTTCCTTGTTCGAGGCTTGCCAACGGCAAGCTGAGAAGTGTTTTATTTGAATTAATCTCTCATAAGTTCTCGTGGGTCGTGGATCGGGGCTAATCGGACTAAGGCGCTAAGTGGCGTTTTGTTAGGCGTACTTTGCACTTCGCACAGAGGTATCGGGGCGAGGTGGTGCTGTTTGGAGCCACGAATGTTGCCTCGCAGGCTGCTTCGCAGCATGCGGACGAGCTACGTACGAGGGTTTGACCCTAGCGTTCTCGAAGTCAGACGAGGTTGGTCAATTGGTTGACGAGGTTCGTCTGATTCACAAGATCAGACGAGGTTCGCTCGTTTGTCGAGGTTCGTCGTTCGCCTATTTGACGAGGTTTGTCTGATTTGCTGAGTCGTGATCCTCGCGTTACGTAGCAACGCGTCCATTGATTGTCTCGTATTCAAGAGTTACTGAATGCAGCAGTTATAACATTAGAACAATTTAATACATTGATGTTATAATCTTAATTATCATTGAGAATTGTAACAGTGACATTAATTGCAAGTAACTCTTGAGCTGGCCTTAGAGGCTTATAAATAGCGCCCTTAGGCAGCTCTTGAAATATACACGCGAGCTTGGAAAACAAACATCAGATCAGGGAGATCTTGACGTTGTTGTTGCTGTTGTGCTGCTGCTGCTGCAGAAACTGTGCCCGCAGGAACATGCCCTTAAACCGAAAGGTTTTGAACCGAAAGGTTCTGAGATCGATGAGATTTTTGCTTTGACTGAAAGGCCTTATATATCGAGGAGATATTGACAGTACTGGGTTGGTGCACACCAGAGTACTGTGCTGCTGTTCTTGGAAACAGTTTGACATTGGGATCCTTGCACGGGAGTAGGCCAAATATTACTTTAAGTACAGCGTTTCTCAAACGCATAGCAATTGACTGAAAATTTTAAAATTACAGCACATCATAATTTTTCTGTTTTATTCCAGATTTAACCACAATTTTCAACTTAATCTCATACTATTGTTAGTGTAATAAGATGATTAACTTATCTCATCACTGATTTCAAGTAAACACAGATATCTCATATTCTTTCTAATTCGCTTGAATACAAAAACAATATAAGAAGAAAAAAAATCAGTGCAATCAGGATGAACTTACACTCTGTATGATGAATGACGAGACGAACCTTTTCTCATAACTTGATTCATGACAAAGTAGAGTACAATAAAGACTACAGGTGTGTATGCTTACAGTCTCTCGGTAACCGTAACTATACTATTATAATGACAGCCTGGTTGCGTGTGGCTTGCCGAGGACTAGACATGTGTTTACTTGTGTGCGTGTCGCTCTGCCACCATCATTCGATTCGAGTATAGAACTAGCCCAATCGTGTGGCTCTTGTGTGCGAGCGTGTGGATTCCCACCATCAGCAACTATAAAATTAAGCATGTACTTGCAAAACCATAAAATTGTCTCTTCTTCTTCACAGGAAAATGACCAACTTGTATTGTGTGCCATTATTGAATGTCACTTTGCTATCGTCAGCTAGGTTGAACGGGGACTACAATGCAGTGAATACTGCAGTAAATCACTATAGCGTGAATAATAATTTTTTTATAGAATGTGAACTTACTGTTTATCCTATAGTAATTACTGTATTGTGAACAATATCCATTTAAGTAAATATAACAGGAGATATGATTTCTAATTTTGAGCATACAAATCAAATGTATTAAATCTTAGAGGGAGGCAGATTCAAAATGCAATACTTAAAAAAACAGGAGACCGATGTTTTGCACGGGGTACTCATTAGTACTCTTATGACACAGATGCGTCACTAGGAGCATATCTTGACTTCCCGGACCAAGTAGCGATAAGAAGACTACTTCTCTTTAATTAACCAAAATCGATGGCTCACAAGAGAATCCTGAACACACTTTTCTCTAATATAGTTTATGAGTAGTTAGGGGCTGTAGTCGTGATAGCTGTGTGTTTGGCAAGCTATAAAAAACTGGGCCAGGACTAGCCTTGGCGCAGTTGTCCCAGTTTTGCACTAAACTAGTTTTCTTTTGGATCAACTTTCTCTTGGTAAAAAAAGAGTTTCTGGGCCAAAAAAATAGGGCTAGTTTAACTTGGGAATTTGCCAAACAAGAAACAACTTAAAATAGGGACAAGTTCGATCCTGACCCAATTAAAAATGTTGCCAAAATTGTCCCTATTTGCTTTAGATACCTCAGCTCTTTGAATCTCTGCAAATTGCACTAGCAAGAAGTGTAAACAAAAAAACTGCAGGAAGAAGCATTCCCATATTTGTCTTAGAAACAATTAAAATCTACATTCCTCTCATAACTAAACGTTCTACAACTATTAACAAATTCAATCTGCATTCAACCAAAAGGTACATCTTAAACAAAAGTCAATCACCTGTAATTCTTGCATAAATTTAAGGGTAATTTGCATTTATCCCCCTGAACTATTTTCCTCATCACTTTTCCCTCCCAGGTTTCAATTTGTTGCAAACACCCTTGGAGACATATTTAGGACGATATTACCGCTTAATTTTTCGTATCTTCTTTTTGCATCACATCATGGACACATTAACCAAATTTTTTTTTTTCTAATTTTCTTATATTACGTATTGGACCTACAATACAAATATTTGAAAAAGAAATATAAAACTTAAAAACGATGATTAAAGCCAATAAGAAATAAAACTGAAAAACGATCATTAAATTTCATATGAAAAATGACTTTTGTAGTTTGAACAAGTCCTTCAATTTGCGAATATTAGTAAATAAATAAATTTTAATGAAATTTGATAAAATATAAAATCCATACTAGCATGTATTCATGTATTGCACACTAGAAAAAATATTATAAAATAAATTTGGCTCAATATGTCCGTGTCCCGGATTCGAAAAGCATAAATGAAACAATTTAAGACGAGAAATTTGAGAACATAAAATCCATATTAGCATGTATTGCACACTAGAAAGAATAATATAAAATAAATTTGGCTCAATATGTCCATGTCCCGGATTCCAAAAGCATAAATGAAACAATTTAGGGCCAATTTCGTCTTAACTATGCTTGAGAGGGATAATTGCATCAAATTGAAATCTTGGGGATAAGCGACGAGAAATAAGTTCATGGAGGATAAAAACCACTCTTTGAACCCATTTTGTGTTCGTGCGCGTGTTTTTTATTATCTATTATTATTATTTATTTTATTTGGGTTTTGGGGGTGTGGCGAAAAAGGTACGTGTGCGGGTGTGGCGTGTGTGGGGGCTGTATAAATACAATCTATTGCCAAATTTTAACCAGCCCCCCGCCCCTTCAAAATACATTTGCAACACGAGTAAAGAGCCGCTCAAAGGGCAGCCATTTCTGAATATCGTTTGGGTTCTTCCAATATTAGTCCCACAGAGCTTCATTATTTTGACATTGGCCCCTAAAATCTTTTAAGCACTTGGTTGTCAGTCCTCAAATCTTCATAATTTAAAATTACTCCCCCTAATCCCTTACGTGTCCAAAAATTAGAACATGTAGTCAGCACCAGATTGAGCAATTTTGGGAACTAATTAAAAACACTCGGCATATTTTGGAATATTTTCAAAATATTGAAGATTGGGAGGTCTAATATACAAAAAAACCCCTCACCCTTTTGGGAAGCGTGTAAAATTCTCCCATGCATGAAATCTGAAGAACCTTTTCCGTCTCTCGCCACTTCTATCAAATACACACATAAATCGGCCGGTAGTATATGCACAAGAGCCAAACTCCATCCTTATATCTAAGCCTAATGATTACATCTGTGTATACAATATTCCTCATTACATCACAAAATTACATTATGACAGCAAATACGTGCGTAAGCGTAAATGAAAAATGTCACAAGTCTGGATATGATCTCAAATGACACACTACCTCGAGAAAAGAAAATCTCAGCATAGACGAAAGGAAATTACGCAGATAGGTACCCAGAAGTACCCAATGATACTAGCAAACTGCAATAAAAGATACTCAAGCTGGTCATTTTGCACTTGCTAAACAGTCACCCAAACTCACAAGCTAGCCATTTTGCATTCGCTGAACAATCACGCGACACTCAAGCTGGAAACTCAAAATAGGTACTGTTAGAATCAATCAAGTGTACAAGTCATGCAATGTAACAGACAGGTATGGAGCATGAGACAAGAAAAGACATGAAAATCAACACATAAACTCATCATCATAGACGCATAAGTTAAAACATGAGACTACCCTCTATGGTGATGATGCCCAAAATGTGTGTTAAATAACTAACTAATTTCCTTTTAATTAATTTTAGGGGTTTATTTGATCATAGCTCCCCAAATTAATCTTTAATATTTCAAAATTAGTCTCCCAAATCTTCATATTTTGAAATTAATCTCCCAAATCATTTAAGTATATTGAAATTAATCCCTCAAATCTCCAAATTTTGAAATCAGCAGTCACCCAAATTTGTTAGAAGTGTTCTGAGATTAGCCCCTTAAATCTTTCAATTTAGTGCTTTCTAGAGGGACTAATTTCAAAACACTTAACACATTTGGAGGATTAATTTCAAAATATGAAGATTTGGGAGACTAGTTTCTAAACATTTAAACATTTGGGGGACTAATCTCAAAATATTAAAGATTTAAAGAGTAATATCGAAAAACCCTTAATTTATTTGGAAATGTCTGATAGTAATGTGCGGAACGCTGAAAACACATAGTTGGACTAGGTTTTGGTATTTCCCTTATATACATATACACATAAATAGAAGTACAGACAGAGACAGTACATACATACTATAGCCGTCATCTTCTTTTCTATCACTTCTGTGAATTACGTAGTAGTTGTAGGATGACATGCGGGGGCTTCTCGGCATATCCTTCTGCCCGTTGTTCAAAGATCAAGAACATGTGTGTGATCATTCTTTCGCAAGTCAGGGGCAAGTAATATCTAAACTACAGATTTACATATTTCTATATGATCATGAATAGTTTACATTTAAAGTTTAGGAAAATTATTTTTATACATAAAAATGATTATTTATAAAATCCATATAAAATCTAGGAGATTTTATGAAATAGTTGCTCCAGTGAATGCCCAGTTGTCACAATACTATAAAACCTTAATAAAATTGACAATATAATAATATGTAGTTAAATAAACAAATATGAAAATGTTTGTTTTTGGTTGTCATGTCGCATGTTCAGACATATACTGATATATAAGCAAATAATTTCAAGTGGTAGATTTCAGGTAGAAATGACATTATGATTTAACTACCCAATCTAGCTTACCTCTAAGAAATATAATGTTTCATTTTAAAAACATTTAGAAGGATTTTAGAATTATTTCTTTGAACATAGTGGTTGGCGCCTTGGCCTTTTTCTCTTTGTGCAGGATGATATTTTATTATCGGTATAGAAGATTTGATGAGATGGAATGTTTTTCAGGGAAGAACATTACTTCACATAAATACCAATAATATTAATGTATCTGAAAAATGGTGTCTTAGTCCTCTTTGGGTACCAAAATAGTAATTCTGACGCTAGTCTAGACTTAGTAGTTGTAGATACTATGTCGGAGATCCAACTTCTCCTGAAAGCAAGATATTTTTTTATAGTACCGAGGGATTGATGTCCAAGTTTGAAAAGTGTTCAACTCAAGCTTAAAGATTTGAGACAGGTCAGTACAAGATATAGAAGCGGAAAGATAGTTTAAGCACTTCACCGGGTGGAATGCAACAAGAAGCGATTTTACAGGGGAATTCGAGGATATCCAAATGCAAAGATCTTCCGGGATGCTCTTAGTATGAGATTCTCTCTCCGATGAGGATTTGAGTATTTGTAATCAAGCTGGGTTCAAAAAAAAAAAACTTTTCGGTAGAACATTCAATTCACCTTCAGATATGACCTCCATAATCAGTGATCATGAGATAGCTGAATTTAAATCGAGCTAGGAGCAGCAAATCAGAGCGGTTACCAGGGCTTTACATACTTTTATTGCACATTATAGATAAGACGACATCCGGGATGTACGAATGAAAGTCATGCTTGAGGCTAAACACCGATATGTATTAAAGGCTAACATGTCTACTTTGCTTTAGTAGCTGAGCACCAGAAGTGCAAGGCTACAAGCCTATGTGCAACGGAAACAACAGCGGAGTTATGGAATGACTTTCGAAGCAAAATAAGCTAGTAAAAAAGTTGAAAAAATCAACTAGATAAGAGCAAGATTAATTGCTACAAGCCGATCATTTCGCGCATGACAGGGTGCAACTGAGAAAACTCGAGACTCATGAACCACATTTGCAGGCAGAGACGAGTACAGAGTTTTGAAATATTTTGTATAGAGTAGAAAGATCTTGATGAGACTAGACAACTGTGCTAAACATTGATGCACGTAAGTATCCTTCAAGTTCAAGGAATTAATAGACCTTTATTGTTGATACTCCAACTTTGGCTAAGGCGACATCTCTCGAGTTATATACTTGTGGGATTCATATTAGTTTCTCGTATGTGGGTGACTTGCTTAGATTTGATTCTTGGATTCTTTGCTTTGTATATGACGCCAAGCTAAATCATTTAGTTGAATTTATAACATGACTCATCATTTTTAAATAACTGAATATATCTTCTATTTTGTCTTGTGCAATGAATTAAGATTCGATCGACTCATGGTGTAGAAGACAAGTCACAATTGAAGGATAAGATCCGTAGGTTCACCAAGGGTGACCTCCTTAATACATGCACCGAGACAAATCTATCAAACTATGAATACAGTCTCGGTGGTATAATTACTAGGAAACCATTTGGCAATGCTATGAGCATCTCCATTGCAACTTGTTCACTCTAATATATGCAAACCAATATATGAATGTATGAAATGGAGAATCTGAATTCCTTATGTTCATAGGCTATTACTGTTACATGAGATCACGTGTATTTGATTTGCGCCTAGATAAAGACTTAGATTTGTTTTATGCATTAAATTAACAAGGTGGATAATCTGTTAAGCAAAAACATTAAGACTTTACACACTGATCATGAGAGAATATCTATCTTGCCAGTTTAGAGAACTGTGTCAAGAGAAAAGAAAAGTCATAGTTGACGATACCCTATATTCTGCAATAACACGGCACTGCACAAGTGAGAAATATGACTCAACTAGTCGTGGTTTGGACTATATTAGCCATTGTTTTAAATATCGGTCGATAATCGATATTATCGGCCGAGTTATCGGATTTTTAAGCTCTCCGCTAGGATAAGTCGGTTTTATAATCGGTTATCATTTTGGAGAGATTATCGGCGAGTTATCGGCATTATCGGCACTTATCGGCCGATAAGTAAGGTTAGATTATCGGGATTATCGAGATTATCGGCCAGACATTTCGAGTTGAGTTGTTGAGTTTTTAAAACCCGACCCGACCCATTTTGTTAATAATATGAAACTTAAAACCTAAAACTTTGTGAATCCAACCTTCAAACCCTAACTTTGTCTCTGGCGGCTGCTCCTTTTCTTGTTGGGCGCTTCCTCCGTTATCTCAATCTCATGTTCTCTGCGCCTCTTCATCACTCGCCTTCGTGAACTTCAACCTTGAACTTTGTCGCTCGCCTACCCTCTGTCAACCATGTTTTTTTTGTCCGGAAACATGGCTATATACACATGTTGTGAGCTTTCCTTCTCTTGTAATTCCTTCACACACACACTTTCTCTTTTGAGTAATATCAGTTCTATAACTATTCTTTATCATACTTTGCTTTTTTGTTTTTCCTGTAACAGAGACTTATATAAGAAATTAGTGAATAAACTGTATATACTTTGCTTTTCTGTTTTGGTATGTTTATATTTCATTAAGCACGGTTAGATTACATTTTTTAGTTGTTATATTATATATATACACCATCCAGTATATTGCTCCGATAAATACTACTTATCCCCGATATATCCCCGATTTCCGCTATCCGATAAGAATTTTGGCCATCCGATAAATTCCCAATAACCGATATTTAAAACCTTACTATTAGCCAACATCAATTTACCTATTTGATTTTGGGGAAACACGCTATTGATACTGATACATGTTCTGAACTGTGTACCTTCTATATCAGTACAAACGACATCTTATGAATCATGAACAATTGAGGGTCAGTGTTGGATCATACGTCCATGTGCGTGTTTACACATGCATTGCTTCTCATTTGTATGGGAAGTAGGACCATAGAGGAAGAAGTGTACTTCCATACACTAATTCCAGACACTATAGGATGTGTTTACATGTGAGCAACATGAGACTGTTATCGAGAGAATTGCAAAATGATGAGTTCCTCAGAATGGATTTCTCGTACATGGAGAAATAGATCAAGATTTAGGTTCATATGAGATTGCCGAGACTGTCATGGAGCCAACGATGGAAGGGAAAATGGTCCCTCTATCAGCACGGAACACTAGGAGAAAAATACTTCTTAGATGACTTGAAACCCTCTACGAAATCTCAACAATCGTTCCATAGACTAGTACTTGTATGATATTTTGATATCGATAAAGAAATGTTCATGAAAGCGCTATGTTATTATATAGCCTAAGTCATTGTAGGACACTATCTCTAGGTTTGCAGCGAAAGAGTGAAAGGCAACAAATTGGGAGTTTGAGTTCGCAAGTAAGAATTAAGTCTGAGACTTGGTGAATCTTCTAACTAAATGCAAGACTACTAAACAAATAATTTTTCAAGGTCAAGCAAGATGGGGCATTCAAGCGATCCAGGGCACATTTGATAGTGAAAGAGTACAGCCATGTTGTAGGTTTGACAATAAAGAAATGTTTTATTGAATGGTGAGAATCGACTTTATTCGCATAATATTGGTTCTCATAGCAAACGGATCTTGAACTAGTTCAGATGTTGTTGGTATAGCTCTACTCTAAGAAGAACTAGAATACATCTTTGTGATCGACCTATAGGTTTTAAATCCAAGGGACTTGAGCACAAGGTGTACAAGTTAAAGGATCCTACCTATTGCTTGAAATAATTATCAAGTGAGTAGTGTTTTCAATCCTATTGGATCATGCTGGTTTCCATTGATCAAGACAATTGGGTCCCCCTACACTAAGCTGATAGGAGTTTGAGATCTTATTGCCATGTGTCGACGGTATATTGCTAACTACGTACATTATAGAGAGATTGCTAACTAGGTACATTATAGAGACCATTGGGACTTTAATTGCTAAGAGTCATGCTCTAAATTTAGAGCAATGTCCCAACAATGAAGCAAATGCTAGGTATTCCTTATAGTAGTAAGTTAGTAGTCATGTATGTGTGCAAAAGTCAACATACCCCTTACAGTAGGTAAAGGTACAACACGCGTCTAGTATATGGGTACATCACGCGTAGTGAATGATGTGTTAGGTAAAGGTACAACACGCGTCTAGTATATGGGTACATCACGCGTAGTGAATGATGTGTTAGGTAAAGGTACAACACGCGTCTGGTATATGGGTATAATCCTATATTAGACGTACCAAGGTAACATAGATGACAATATACATGGTAGCAATGGAGGCAGTTTAGTAGTGTAGATTCTTAGAGAACCTAACTATAGCACCACATGTAGAGAATGATGTGTTTCTCTATTATGATAGTATGTTGACTGTTGGTATTTGAAAGACCTAAATTAGTTTAGGAAATCAAATCTAACCCAAATTGGGTGCCATTTCATTAAGGCCGAAGAGGAGGTTGTGCTGAGTGCAACCCTCAAAATTAGGCAATCAGGGATCAGTGATGATGGGAGGAACAAGGAGGTGGGTCAGCACATTTGAGCCCTTAGGGCTACATCTTTAGTGACGATCTTTTATTTTAGCTGAGAACTCAGACACTTAGAATATTACAAATGATGACATCATAAGACATTAAGTTTATTTTGATAAACATTTTTCTCTATTTATGCATATCTGAACTGCTTATATCTTATTATTGCTTATCTTGGCAGAGAGTATATTTGTGTATGATGTGTACATGGTACACAAATGAAACTAGATACACCATTAAAAAGTTACATCAACATGTAGGACCTCTTATCAGACAAGAGAGCTACTTTGGAATGGCAATTGTCGAAGCTGATAGTCTGAGACTAAGTGCTAGGTGTCATTTGGCTAAGAGCAACGACTACGTTATTGGGTATAGCGACAATGGAGCACTCTATTGATCACTTTGACTGGGTCAGGGTGAGGTGGTTGTGTATTTATACGCTAAAGTAACCAAAGTGTAAATTCCACTTCCACTTAACTGTTTACTAATAGAATATGGGTCTAACTTGGTGGTGCAGGCTTGCCGGGAGATCCTAGACACATCGCAGGGTGGTATGGCCAAACAAGTTTATCACGAGGTAATGGAACTTGGTGTGTATGATATTCGTTTAATGATGTATGTTCTTAGATATTCGTTTAATGATGTATGCTCTCATAGAACTATTACTGTAGCATGTTTCCACACGACATGTGCTTGGATCAGATGGAGGCTGAGGGGTGGAAACCTGAGCTTCATTGTTGTGCGAGCCATGGTCATAAAATAAAAAAAATTTGTTTGTTCTTGTCGGACAAGGACGGAGAAGACATGTCATTTCCATTCGAAAACTTTAAAAATAGTTGTAGATTCTAGAGAGATGTGCTGATAGGACCTCACTTTTTTTGTCGATAGCATATGATGTGAGATTTGGCTTGATGGGCTCTCCAATTGATGCAGCTTTGATGATTAAACAGGGGTGATATGAACCCGTCTAAGAGAAAATAAACTCCTACGAAAGAGTGGTATCTCGTAGGTGACTGGATCCTTGAATAGAGTAGTATCTCATGGATGATTAGAACCTTTGAAAGAAAGATAACTCCAATGAAGGAGTCATATGTGGTTAGGGGTGTCCAAAAAGTCCGCCGGCCCGGGCCCGGGCCCGGCCCGGAGCCCGGCCCGGCCGGGCCGCCTTTTTGTGTCCGGCCCGGGCCCGACCCGGCCCGGAATAGTATTTTTTTATTTTTTATATGTATTATATATGTATAATATATGTATATATAATATATTTTTATATATGTATAATATATGTATATATAATATATTTCTATATATGTATAATATGTGTGTGTATATATACTCTCTCTTATATATGTATAATGTATGTATATATATACTCTTTCTTATACTATACATGTATATATAAGTATACTCTTTCTTATATATGTATATTCTCTCTTATATAAGTATATATAGGTATACATTTTCTTATATATGTATAATATATGCGTGTATATATATACTCTCTCTTAGTATATATGTATATATAAGTATACTCTCTCTTATATATGTATAATATGTGTGTGTGTGTATACTCTCTCTCTTAGTATATATGTATATATAAGTATACTCTCTCT
>BQKN01062642.1:245143-320108 GCA_022839385.1 Asparagus kiusianus
GCTGCTTCATGTGGCTTATGACCATTCGTCCCGGGTATCATATTTTTCGTTTTAGCCCGATGTGTGTTAGAGCCTTACTTGCCTTGTCGCTTTGCTCGCCAATTTGGCTATGCTCAGGTGTATGTCGGTAACCCTAACACTCAATTGGAGTCTGATGGTTATAGCTTGATTATTGGAGCTAGAGCTTAGCATTGGACTACTGCCGGAGGTATGAGTGCTCATTTCTTACTTCCACAACAGAATCCGTAGTCTCGGACCATGCTTGCTTATTGCAAGTGGCATTGTCTAGCAAACACAGCGATCCCAAATTTCAATGTTAATTCTTCGGGACTACAATATATTCGGCGTCGGTATAAATCTGGAAACGCCCCTAGACGAAGCCGTATACCAGGACTCAAGGAGTTCTTGTACGCCGAGGAAAGTGCCGATGTAGAAGAATCTCGCCCTTCCAGTCCTCATGAAACTCGGGAGGAGATAGACGCGGCTCTGAATGAGGATATGGCTCATAGATCTCCTTATGTTGACGAGTACGGGAGCCACATGCCTACTGCTTCTAATATAAGAGATGGTTTTAGAGATGGAGCAGATCTTGGTGGGTTTGGAGATTTCGCCCCTATTGACGAACCTTGTGAGCCTCCTCCACATGATGCTTCTAAGGGCTTTTCTCTACCCATTGAACCAATTGTCGAAGGCTCTCATCGGCAACCCCAGGGTCTTGAAGAACCATCACCCCTCGTTAAAGGGATTACTGGTATGCTAACATTGACTTGTCTTAATTTCGACTTATTTTCCTCTGATACTTTTTATTGGGGACGAGTTGCAGAAGCGGATGCCCTAAGACAAGTGGGGGAGAAGTCTAAAGGACTCGGGTAGATGCACAAGTCTAAACGCGTCACCAAAAGACCAAGGCGTAATATTTCTCCGCCCAAGACTCCTTTGATAGAGTTACTCCAAGTTGAAACGGATTTGGAACTTGAGGATGAAGTTCCTTTAGCCCGACTCCGTACTGGATTGCGTTCGGCGTCTAGTACCAACGTCGAAAACGCTCCTGTTGATCCTGGTAAGATAGACATATAGTCGTTTACCTTTCTAGATTTTTAAGGTACTAACGACTCTGTTCGATGTGTTTAGTTGTTTTCATAGATTTCACTAGCTTTACTGATGTGGGTATTGAGGCAGGACTAGTTTCTGGTGACCCTACTAAAAGTAGGATGCCTCCGAGTTCAGTTATGGAAACAGGCCGAGTTAATAACTCGACTGTTACTCTTGATGAAACTAAAGGAGCAGAACTTGCTCCGACCACCATGGCTGAAGCCGAAGCCACCGCGAACACAAGTGTTGGGTCTACCAGTTCCGTCGTCACGGCTGAAACTTGTGTCGCATCAAGTAGCGTAGTCGCTGCCGCTCCTACCACTACTTAAATGGTTGCTGCAACCATCACTACTCATACCGTATACACTGTGCCACCAGTTTTCACAGAAACTACGATCTCTTTTGCCGCTGATCATGAAATAGTATCTTCTAGCAGTACACACTGTTCTCTCGTCGTCTTGGCAAGAAATTTTGCCGTGTCGAAAATATTAGAGAACTTCCTCAGCATTTTGAGAGAATCTCTCACTCAAGTCTTAGATCGTGGAGGGGACTTTGCAGGAGTTAAGGAAGTGCTAGTACCCTTTTTTAGACTTAATGAAAAATCTAACCTCCGACCTCGCGGTATTGCCATACTGGTTGCACCTGATCAAGGTTGAAGACATTTTCAATCAATGACATAATCGCCAGTCTCGATCCTTTTGCCCTTTAGCTGAAAAACAAGCTATGCGAACTATACGCCAGAGGATGACTCCTTATTCGAACTTGATCGTCAATTGCTTGAGAACAAGCAGCGAGTTAAGGAGCTTAAAGAGATAGAAGAGAATTAATCCCGTGAGGGTAAAAAAGTTACAGACGCTGAGCTTCAAAAACAACGTCAAGTCGATCATCTTCAAGTTCAACTTAAGGATCTTCAGACCAAGCTGGCAGAGGCTGAGGCAGAGTTAGCAGACATGATGGATATGAGGCACACATTAGCCTCTAAACAAGTGAAGCATCAACCCTTGCTCCAAGCAGAACTCGATTGAATGGAACAGTTAGAAAAGGCTGTTTAATGATATGAGCGCTTATTCTGATGAGGAACTAGTAGGCGTGCCTAAACTGATGTTGAGGTAGAACATCAAGAATCTTTGGCTAAGCTTGCTGAAAAGATTCGTCAGACCGCTGGATCTATTTAGCTGTATTTCTCTTGTAATCAGACTTTTGTAGCCTCTTTTTTTTAAATATATAAGTAGAACTTCTACTGTCTTTGCCCACTAGCTATACTTTGCATCTCAGCACATAATCTGATATCGAAGTTCATGAAGTTTGTTGCCCTGAGATTTAAGACTTCAATTATAAGTCTTATCAGCCTGATACGAGGTTGGATTCAAACTCCACTTTGTATTTTAAATCGGACATAACGAGGTTCTAGCCTCGTTCAATTAAGCTTCAACATTTGAGCCCAATTAAAGGAATGACCTTCATCGAAGACGAGATTCGAATCCAATTTCAATCAAGTTTCGACACTTGAATCCAATAAGAGTGTTGAGTGAAAAATTTGAAGTAAAAAGACAATGAAAGAATCGTACTTGATGTTATTCTCTCTAACTGATTAGAAAAAGAATGTTTACAATTCTCTCAAATTTAATTACAATTCGGATTTCCGATGACAAAAGAGAATAGAATGATCTGGATTCTCCCCTTTGTTTAATTCTGGGTTCTTCACGGTGGCGATGAAGTACCTCATTCGAATGCTCGCGTCGAATTTGCTCTCTGTTGACGATCTGAATATCTCAATTCACTAGAACAGCTGACTTGTGTGGTTTAACTGATCAAGAACTCTTGACGAGCTTTATAACTCAGAATGAGTGACAAACTCTGGTGAAAAAGAGTTGTTTGAACCGAAAATAATTCGATTGAGAAGCCAAGTATCCACTATCTGGAGATCTTCAGTTGTTGAAGATTGTTGCCTCCTGATTTTCTCCTCTCCAGAATCCGATCTCCAAAATCGATCCCGAACTCTGTTGAGTTTGTTGATATTTATAGAGGAATTAGGGGTGTAACTATCCCCATAATTCACTCCTAAGTGGGGCTGAATGGGGTGTAACCGCCTCTTTAATCCGCTCCTAAGTGGGGTCCAAAATCCCTCAGGTCATGGGGAAAAAATGATTTCTGAAACTGTTCAACTCGTGTTTGAATGAGTCAAACGCAGGTCTTGTATTCTGGAACGAAATCGGCGTTTGAACACAGTGTTTGCGAGCTGCGTTGGGCAGCAGATGTATCCTACACTAGCAACTGTTAGAAGCTGCGTTTGGCAGCGGATGGAAGCTGCGTTTGTAGTATTTAGGAGCTGCGTTTGCATAGCTTTGTCTCTGGAACAAGGCCACTTGTGCTTCACCTCTGGGATTCAGGGATGTGTCCTACGTCTTGGATTGAAGAGATCGTTGGCTTGTAATCTCTTCTGCCAGAGCGTCGCGACGATCATTGTTTAGTAATCTTCACTTTAGCTCTTTGAAATGTGAGAGTCGTTAGATTGCAACTCTCATTATTGGTTGTGAAGACCATCAATCAGAGCTATCATCGGTTGTCGTGAAGATCGTTGATATGTAACATTCATCGATCTACGTGAAAGTCTTCAAATTATAGCCTTCTAGAAGTCATCGAATTATAACCTCCATTGTTGATGTTTGATGAGGATAAACTATCTACTGTTTGAAAATACAAAGGTGGATCCTTTGTTTGGATAATCCGCAACGCAAAGGTGACCTTTGCGTTTGAGGTTCGAAACGCGGAGTTAAGAACTCTTATAACGCAGGCCTGGGCCTAGCGTTTGGGGAATTTGAACGCAGAGATCGCGTTTCAGAGATGGTTGGGATTCTCTCCAAGAATCCCACACCGATTTAACAGCTTGGCGGCTGTTATAAATAGATCTATGTGGTCACAGCAAGAGTCATTTGACTCTTTCTACTTTTAGTTTGATTCTAAGAACGAGAATTCTCGTTTGAATTTCAACTGATTTTCTGGCAAACTCCGTCTTCTCCGATCAACTGCACCCATGGCGTCTAGGAGGATGAGTTCAGGTTCCAAGAAAATCATCAAGGTGGCTTTAGAGACATCGCCGACTGAGAACGCCGGTGATGTTGCTGCTCTCACGAGTGCCTTGACATTGCCGCCACTGTCGTATTGGCCTCGTTGCTGTGGTAAGTGGTGGCCATAGTAACTTGTTTTGACAAGTTTCCTGAAAACCCTAGAAGGGTTCTTGTCAACGAGGAAGATGACTCGTTTTGTGGGTTTTGGATTCTGCGTTTAAAACGTAGATCTTGACGTCTGCGTTCAAGATTAGAAACGCAGATGTTAAAGTCTGCGTTCAAGATTAGAAACGTAGATTTTGAAGTCTGCGTTCAATCTAGTTCCTTTCATTGGCAACTCCCTTTAGTTACTAACTTCTGTTTCTTGTTTCGTAGTGTTTTTTCCCAATGTGTCACTTCTGCCGAAGCAGCATTTCAGTTATACTGACGATCCAAAAGTGGGGAGAACTTTTGGGCTTCACAGAGAGATTCCTCTATGCATTTTTCCTGGCTTGGAGCGGGCACATTTAATTAGGTTTGCCGGGTGTTCCACTCTTAGGGCTCTGATCACTGATCTGGATCTATAAACACCCGCGGGTCAGGATCAATTTGTCTAACCGGCGTTTTTGTTCGGAGATCATATATTGACTGATGACCAAGTTGGGTATGTAGCAGATTCTCGGATGCTGCGAAGAGTCGATAATCGTTTTTTCTTCCTCCCAAGCATGAAGAGAATGTACCCGCTTTCATACTTTCTGAGTGTCGGTGGTCGTAGAGGTTTGGCCTTCGATCTTGTCAAGGAGAAGGAAAACATATCATTTGGATCCGGTCGATCATCTCGTGTACAAATTGGCGAGCAACTCAAAGGTCTGAGACCTGGCAGATTTGAGAAAAAAGACCTTGCTCAGGAAGCGCCTCTTCCAGCCAACATCTTCATGCGCCAGTTTATTGCTGCTCGAGGCGAATTTACTGCGCAAGCCTTTCGTTCTCCTGGCTGGTTGTTCTCTGGAGAAGACTGGTGGACCCGTATGGTGGATTTCGTTCTCGATGAACTCAAGGAGCCCCTTGCCCAGTCCGACCTTATAATACCGGTACAGGCTACAAGGTGTGGGATCACCCAGAACTAACCCTTTTTCTTTGCTATGCTGGAGCGGTACAATCCGGACAGCTACACCTTTTTCACACCAGTCGGGGAGTTTGGATTTGCTCTCCATGAGATGCATGCAGTATCAGGGCTATCATTTTGGCAAATGCCCTATGAATAATTTGTTCCAATAACTGAGGAACTTTCTATTTTGAAGGTTGCTCATCCAAAGATATACGTCACTTTTTGGGAGTTGATGTGACATTTTCACATCTGCGCTCAGGTCGCTGGGATGCGTGGAGGTGATCTCATGCATACTGCCTGGGCAGATTATCTATTTTAAAATTTGGATCAGAAAGATTTGATGGTGACCCGTCTTGCTGTAAACTCTTCTAAGAGCATTAAAGCCCGCATCAAGACTCCAAATGCTATTTATAAGAACAAGTATTTAGAAAATGGATTTGAAGCTGATGGTGAATTTGAAAGTTTTCATCATCAAGTTGCAATTCCCATCTCTGACACGGTCCTCCTTGCTGGCTTCCTGATGCTATGGTTGAAGCGGTGCGTCGTGCCGTCGAAACCGGCTAAATCGATCTTGGCTGAGGTAGTCTACCCAGCCGTTCTCCTGGCTCACGGAAGACTTTTAAGTCTTCTCTCTGCAATGACAGGTTGTCTGCAGAGAGGCCTACGGGAGCTTATTTCTGAATTCCTCGATATTAAGGAGATCAGCATAGCTGGGAGGAAAGTTTGGAAGACTCCTCAGCCCCGCGCACCAATGCCTTATACTTATTTAGTGGCTTGGTTTGTTCTGCATTGTCCTTCTTTGATGACAGAGATTGTGCACGACAGCAGTGACAATTCTATGCCTTTTGTGCAGAGGCTTGAGTCAGTCACATGGACGACTCTGTACATAGTCCGGGCTAGACAATTCCTGTCCCTCGGGAGCAATTACGATCTTTTTTGTTGCCGCCCCTGTTCGGCCTTTGTCATCTCGGGACCGGAAGAAGCAACTTGAAACGTAGCATCCTCTTTGTTCTTAAGAGGTGCAACAGGTGCAGACTTTGTACACAGGCAACAAAAAAGATCGTAATTGCTCCCGAAGGACAGGAATTATCTAGCCCGGACTATGTACACAGTCGTCCATGTGGCTGACTCAAGCCTCTAGACAAAAGGCATAGAAGTGTCGCTGTCGTGCACAATCCCTGTCATCAAAGTAGGACAATGCAGCACAAACCAAGCCACTAAATAAGTATAAGGCATTGGTGCGCGGGGCTGATGAGTCTTCCAAACTTTCCTCCCAGCTACGCTGATCTCCTTAATATCGAGGAATTCAGAAATCAGCTCCCGTAGATCTCTCTGCAGACAACGTGTCATTGCAGAGAGAAGACTTAAAGGTCTTCCATAAGCCAGGAGAACGGCTGGGTAGACTACCTCAGCCAAGATCGATTTAGCCGGTTTCGACGGCACGACGCACCGCTTCAACCATAGCATCAGGAAGCCAGCAAGGAGGGCCATGTCAGAGATGGGAATTGCAGCTTGATGATGAAAACTTTCAAATTCACTGTCAGCTTCAAATTCATCTTCTAAATACTTATTCTTATAAATAGCATTAGGAGTCTTGATGCGGGCTTTAATGCTCTTAGAAGAGCTTATAACAAGACGGGTCACCATCAAATCTTTCTGACCTAAATTCTGAAATAGATAATCTGCCCAGACAATATGCATGAGACCACCTCCATGCATCCCAGCGACCTAAGCGCAGATGTGGAAATGACACATCAACTCCCAAAAAGTGATGTATATCTCTAAATGAGCAGCCTTCAAAATGGAAAGTTCCTCAGTTGTTAGAACAAATTCTTCATAGGACATTTGCTCAAAGGATAGCCCTGATACTGCATGCATCTCATGGAGAGCAAATCCCAACTCCCCGACTGATGTGAAAAAGGTGCAACTGTCCGGATTGTACCGCTCCAGCATAGCAAAGAAAAAGGGATAATTCTGGGTGATCCCACGCCTTGTAGCCTGTACCGGTATTGTAAGGCCGGACTGAGCAAAGGGCTCCTTGAGTTCCTCGAGAACGAAATCCACCATACGGGTCCACCAGCCATCTTCTCCAGAGAACCAGTCACGAGAACGAAAGGCTTGCGCAGTAAATTCACCTCGAGCAACAACAAACTGGCGCATGAAGATGTTGGTTGGAAGAGGCGCTTCCTGAGCAAGATCTTTTTTCTCAAATCTGCCAGGTCTCAGACCTTTGAGTTGCCCGCCAATTTGTACACGAGATGATCGACCGGATCCAAATGATATGTTCTCCTTCTCTTTGACAAGATCGAAGGCCAAACCTCTACGACCACCGACACTCAGAAAGTATGAAAGCGGGTACATTATCTTTATGCTTGGGAGAAAGAATAAACGATCATCGACTCTTCGCAGCATCCGGGAATCTTTTACATACCCAACTTGGTCATCAGTCAATATATGATCTCCGAACAAAAACGCCGGTTTGACAAATTGATCCTGACCCGCGGGTGTTTCTAGATCCAGATCAGTGATCAGAGCCCTAAGAGTGGAACACCTGGCAAACCTAATTAAATGTGTCCGCTCCAAGCCAGGGAAAATGCATAGAGGAATCTCTCTGTGAAGACCAAAAGTTCTCCCCACTTCTGGATCGTCAGTATAACTAAAATGCTGCTCCGACAGAAGTGACACATTGGGAAAAAGCACTGCGAAACAAGAAACAGAAGTTAGTAACTAAATGGAGTTGCCAATGAAAGGAACTAGATTGAACGCAGACTTCAAAATCTGCGTTTCTAATCTTGAACGCAAACTTCAACATCTGCGTTTCTAATCTTGAACGCAGACGTCAAGATCTACGTTTTAAACGCAGAATCCAAAACCCACAAAACGAGTAATCTTCCTCGTTGACAAGAACCCTTCTAAGGTTTTTAGGAAACTTGTCAAAACAAGTTACTATGACCACCACTTACCACAGCAACGAGGCCCATACGACAGCGGCGACAATGTCGAGGCACTCGTGAGAGCAGCAACATCATCGGCGTTCTCAGTCGGCGATGTCTCTAAAACCACCTTGATGATCTTCTTGGAACCTGAACTCATCCTCCTAGGCGCCATAGGTGCAGTTGACCGGAGAAGACGGAGTTCGTCGGAAAATCGGTTGAAATTCAAACGAGAATTCTCGTTCTTGGAATCAAGCTAAAAGTAGAAAGAGTCAAATGACTCTTGATGTGACCACACAGGTCTATTTATAACAGCCGCCAAGCTGTTAAATCGGTGTGGGATTTTAGGAGAGAATCCTAACCATCTCTGAAACGCGATATTCCGCGTTAGTAGATAAAGTCGGTTGGACTTTAACGCAAAACTCATCTCTGCGTTCAAATTCCCCAAACGCTAGGCCCAGACCTGCGTTATGAGAGTTCTTAACTCCGCGTTTCGAACCCCAAACGCAAAGGTCACCTTTGTGTTGCGGATTATCCAAACAAAGGATCCACCTTTGTATTTTCAAACATGACACTTATTCTCTAAGTTCATGAATTCTTTCCATAAAGCGTTACTCAAGATCTCTGTACCTCTTCAGCAGAATCTAAATCCTCGTCAGGTTAATAATACACCCCAGACGATCATCATCCCTACAGAGTTTGAATTTAGCTGGCATCAATACCAATACGGTTATAATTCCTCTGTCAGAATCCACTTATCGATTCTCAATAATGTAACAATAAGTCTCCCAAAATCACTCAAATCGTGATCGATTTACTAACTCTCTCCAACAGACTAGTAAATAACCAATTTATCAGCTCTCTTCAACAGAGTGGTAACATTTTCAAACCCACTTTATCTCCTTTCTTGGTTGGAATGTTAAGCCATTTGAAAGGGTTAGTTGCGTGATAGACTGAGGTCGATCACCAGAATACATGGCTAAATCATGCGTTTGACCGTCTGAATGCGATGATGCGTTTGGAAGTTGGGATCTCTTATTTGAAAACGCGAAAATCGTGTTTTGGGTGGGATTTTCGCCTAAAATCCCGCGCTGATTTGACAACTACAGCTGTATATAAATGGACCACTGAGGTCAAATCAAAAAATCATTCGACTTTTCTCTTTCTTGCTCTTCTGTCGACCACTTAACAAGGTTCTTGTTCATCTTCTCCGGTGCTTCAACAAAGAAAAAATTCGTTCTTAAATCTTTCATTAACCATTCATATCTTCTTCGTCACTATTAAAATGGCTTCAAAGAAGAGAATGACCTCCAAATCAAAGATCGTCCAAGCTCAGGGTGCTTCTTCGGCTAAAACCTCCGGGGATGTTCAAAGTGCTACGCCATCGTCTCCGCTTTCCTCAATTAACGGTAAGTTTGGGCAATCGTAAGTTGTTTTGACAGACTCCTTATCCTCAATCTTGGATTAGTGGTTTGCATTCCACCATTAGAACACAGAGATCATCCTTAGTGTTTATCAGTTTTAAAACGCATGGTTAGCTTCGTCGTTCATGATATTTCAACATAGGTTTAGACCCTGCGTTTCGCATTTCGAATGCGGGTTGAAACCCTGCGTTTAATATTCTGTATGCGGGTATGGACTCTGCGTTTAGGAATTTGGACGCAGATCTGGACCTTGCTTTTAAAATTCGGACGCAGGTCTGGTCCTTGCGTTTAAAATTTTGGACGAGGATCCGGACCTTGCCTTCTTGAGTTAAGACTCATTCGTTTAACTAACTGATTTTCTTTTCCATTTGTAGTGTGCTACTCCAATGAGCCTCTTTCTTTCAACCATTACTTCGGTCATGCGGAAGGTGTGGAAAAAAAATACAATCTTTAGCTACCCAATATTCCAGGACACCAACAAAGAGCGGGCGAAGCTCATCACTCAATCTTTCTCCAAGACTCTCAGGTCCTTGGTTACGGATGCTAGATTTGAAACCGCAGAGCGTGAGATTTTAAAGAAACCATCCTTCCTTTTCGGGGATTCTGTCAAAATGAACCTCTAGCGGATGTCTGAGGGAAACTACAAATGGCTGAGGGCCGTCAACAATCGTCGCCTTTTCCTTCCTAACTTAGAGCGAATGTGGTCGATTTCTTATTATCAGTGCGCTTCTATCCAAAGGTCAATGAATTGGGAACTCGTTCAGGACCAATGAGGTGTTGCTACTGGGCACATCACTCCTCGGGGCACTCATCCGGCTGGTTTTAATCATTTTGTGGCCTTGAAGTCAGATCTATTCAAAAAGGAACATCCTGTCGGTGAACCTGCTAAGCTGGCGGAGTTCTTCATTAGAAAATTTCTCTGTCAAAGGAGAGTTCCCCGCTCAAGATTTCAGGGCTCCAACATGGGTACATTCAAGTGAGACAGACTGGTGGGCCCGGATGATAAATTTTGTTTTAGATGAACTAGAAGAACCTTTGAGGACTTCAGAGTTGAGAACTCCAATAATAGCCACTCGATATGGGATTTCTCTAAATTATAGCGGACTTTTTGCTATGCTAGAATTTTATAATCCTCACACTGGTACCTTTTTCACTCCTGCTGGTGAATTAGGCTTTGTTCTTCATGAGATGTTTGAAATCTCCGGATTATCTTTTGGAGAGCTGCCTTATGAGGAGTTTGTTCCCGAAAATAGGGAATTAGAGATCCTGAAACATAATGCCCTCGAAATCTATGACACTTACTGAGAATTGATGTGCTATTTTCAGATATGTGCACAAACTACTGGGAAAAGGACCAGTGGTGTGAAACAAGGACAATGGCCGGAGTATCTTTTCCGAAATCTATAGGACAAAGACGTTGAGGTGACTCGCTTAGCTGCCAGTACTCTTGAGGAAGTCAATGAGCGCATCAATGATGTAACCTCCCACTATACTTGCGAAGTATAGAAGGACGTCTTCTCAGCTTTCACCACATTCGAAAGCTTCCATTATCAGGCAGAAGTCCCAATCTCCGACATGGCTTTGTTCGCTGGTTTTCTTACTCTTTGGCTGAAACGTTGTGTGGTATCCACTAAGCCGGTGGATGCTATTACAGTAGAAGTATTATACCCAGCTGTTCTCCTGGCTCATGGACGGCCTCTAAATCTCCTTTCCGCCATGGTATGCTGCTTGCAGAGTGGTCTACGGGAACTAGCCTCTGAGTTTATCGCCGTCAAGAAATTGGACTCATATGAGAATACAATCATCCAAACCCTAACCCCTCGAGTGCCGATGCCCTATATTTATTTGGTATCTTCGTTTGTGTTGCACTGCCCTTCGATAATGTCGACCCCTAAATCGAGCGATACTTCGGCTCCTCTTGTTCAACAATTGGAAAACGCTCGATGGGTCGGTTGGTATCAAGTTAAATTCCGTGAAATATTTAGGCGTGATTATAATTACGAGATCGCTTGCAAGTTTCCTGTTTTCGAGGGCGGTGCATATGGAAAGATCTATCAAGACACTCCGAGGCGGAATTCTTTTACTACACTTAGTAGAGGCGCCTTCTGGTGGCTCATAAACATTCGCCCAGGCTATCTTCTTTTCCGGCAAGGGAGGAAATACTTCATTGAACCATATCAGCCTTATCGCTTTTCTCGGCAATTCGGCTATGATCAAATTTATGTCAGAAATCCAAACCCTACTCTTGCGTACACAAGTAATGTGTATGAAGGAGCAAGAGCTTGGTATTACTCAGTAGCAGGCTGTACGGGATCAAAATTCCAACTGCCGCATAAGATGCCCAACGTTCGTACTTCTTTAAGCTTTTGTACGTGGTACCAGGCTGCTTCTCAAATTTCAGCCTATAACATGAATACTTCCTGTCTGAAGGCCATTCGCACATGGTATGCTTCGAAGAGAAGTGCCAAAAAGTTCCGTGCCCGGGGGTTAACGAATACTTATCATATGAAAAGGCGATTACTGAAGACGAACGACGACAATCACCAGAGGGAGTTCAGGAAGAGATCAGGATTTCGGATACTCACGAGGTGAAACCTTCGAGAGTCAAGACTCAGAGTAAAAGCGCTATTGGAAAAAGAGCACTAAACCCGACTGAAGAAGCCAAGTATGAAAAACGAGCTTGTCGAAAATTAGCGCTCGAGCCCCCTGCTTCTAAGCTTATGTCAGATGCTCAGAAGGTATGGCATGCAGAAGAGGAAGAACGAGAGTCTACTGCTATGGGACTCTCGCCTCAGCCTGGTGTCCCCACAGTTGGTCCCGCTTTAGGAGGCCCCGTTTCTTCTGCTCGTTCACTACAAGAAGAAGAGCGTGAAGATGAATCATTTGCAGGGAATACAGAATTTGCCCGTGAAGACATACTTTACGATACTGCCTCTACTGTCCCTCATGTTGGAGAAGATAGACCTCCGGTCCTAGAACCTATAGTGACTGCCCAGCAATACTTAGTAGTGGACAAATCTCCTTCCGCTTCTGTGTTATTGCCACCTGTAGGAGACACACAACCCAGCCCCACTACTAGAGTCATATCAAAACCTTTCATCACCGAAAATCCGCAAGCATTTCCGTCCATAGGCGAGGAGCCTATGGATTATGAACCGTCATCTCATACCGATGGTGAGAATGACACAGATGACGGTAGTGACCAAAGTGAAGGTAATGAGAACAACGATAAGTTGTGTGATGACAGCGATGAGTGAGTGGGATATCCCGCCACCATCTTCTTCTGATAAGGCGTCGGCTTATATTCTCCTACCTCTCACTGGTAAGCGTCGTTCGTTCCGAATCATGACTAATTTTTGTTCTGCATTTAAACAGTTTTCTCATACAGATCCTATGATACATGAGGCGACCGCTGTCGTTCCTCCTTCGACGCAACAGCTTGTACCACCACCAACTCAGGTATCAGAGCCACCCTGCTTGGAGCTCTCAACGGCAATTCTCCCACCGACGACTTTATTAACAATTTCTTTAGCCCGACAGAGGTTATAGACGTGCCAAGATCATCCAAAATAGGGGAACTTATAGCTCTTCAATCGAGTCCATCTCACTTGGAAGTCGACGTTCCCTCTCAGGCCACTACGCCGAAATCACCTGCTGGTCTTTTACTTGGCTCTGCATCCTCGGAAATTTTCGTGCCGTCTCCCATTGCTGCTTCAAGTCCTACGGACGTGCCGGATTTCCTCAAGATTTCTCTTGACTATTTAGAGTCTAACGAAGAAAGTGATTGAGGTTGTGTTGGCCGATCGAGATACTTTTGAAACTTTCAAACCTATGCTCACGAATAGTTTGAATAACCTCAAATTTGTAGTTGATGTCCCTGTCGTTAAGCGTTGCTCGGAAACCATCTCACGCCTAGAAGCACAATTAAGGTTCTTGGAGGCCCTAGGTCGTACTGATATCCAAGCGCAGATCGCGTCTACGTTTGAGGACATCCGGGCCGAAGAAGCTAATAAGTATGAAGCAGCTCAGCATCATATAACTGAGAAGGAAGTTCAGGTGGAACATCTACAAAAGCCACATGCTCAAAAACAAGTTGAGCTAGCACTCTCAAGTACTTTTTTAGAGAATTTACGAGAGAAGATCATTGCTACTGAAGTAGAGTTGGCTAGGTTGAAGGCTCAATTCAAACGAGAAGAAGCAATTGTCACCGAGCTCAACGTCAAAAGCGCAACCTCTCTAGTAGATTACCGTACAAAAGTTAGTGCTCTTGAAGAGGCTAAGAAGGAGATTGCTGCCATGTTGCCTAGCGAGGACAAGCTTCAAAAACGGGCTGAGACGCTGGTGCAAACTGACCATGAAGAGAAACTTTCTGACATTAAATCTCAGCTTGCCTCATTCAATTTGATGCACTAATGAGCCTATTTTTGTATCGTTCCTTTGGTAGGAACAACACTTATCTTCTTATTGTTTTGTTTTCCTTCGAATAAAAGTAGTGCTATCTTGGTTTTTTCATAGTTTCTTTTGCATATCATATTCTGACATGGAACCATAAAATACCGTTTTGATATCATAGGAGAGATTGTTTATTCTTCCTATATTATGTCTTTGTTTTAAGTACTGGAAGAAACTTATAAAAGTCATATTAGCATGGTGAGTTTGTGGTCTTGCCGCTCTATTAGTGGGAATCGACAAACTGAAAGTGTTACGGTCGGAACAACTTTGAGGACATATCGCTCCATTGACGAGAGTCGATAAGTTAGAAGTGTTGCGATCGAAGTAACTTTGAGGACCTATCGTTCTATTGACGAGAATCGATAAGTTAGAAGTGTTACGATCGGAGCAACTTTGAGGACCTATCGCTCTATTGACGAGAGTTGATAAGTTAGAAGTGTGACCTATCGCTCTATTGACGAGAATCGATAAGTTAAAAATGTTACGATCGGAGCAACTTTGAGAACATATCGCTCTATTGACGAGAATCGATAAGTTAGAAGTGTTGTGATCGGAGCAACTTTAAGGACATATCGCTCTATTGACGAGAGTCGATAAATTAGAAGTGTTACAATCGGAGCAACTTTGAGGACCTATCGCTCTATTGATAAGTCGATAAGTTAATTCCGACAAAAGAATTTTCATTATATGACGGAGTGATACAGGCGGAATTCAAACTCCGTGACAATGAAAGTCGTCGTAAGTATGATGCTACCTTGACAAATTTGTCGAGTGATTTGGTTTTAAGATGACTCACCACGTGGTTTGTAGAGATTCAGCACCATATTTTGAGAACGCAGGGACAGAGGTATCCCCTGCGTTTGGGTCTTTGAACTGAGCTGCGTAATAGCGTTATGTATTTGAACGCATCTCCAGATCATTGTGTCTGGCTTTGCCTATATATCTTTTAAACGCAAGGTCGGGTCTTGCGTCTTATCAGAAGTCCAAACGACTATAATGATGACGAAGAGACCACACTTGGCGGGAGTCTCGGAACTCCATATCATCATCATTGATTGTTTATAAATAGGCCTGATTAGTCTTGTCAAGAGCCTCAAACGCTTAAACTACCTTCTTGAACTCAGAAACGAGTTTCTTCTCATTAATTCCAAAAACTCTTCGACTGTTTCGTCTCGTCCCCGGCCATGGCTTTCAAGAAAGTCTACTTGCGGAAGGACGGAGGGGCTAAGCACGGAATGTCACCGTCGGGGGACACTCCTGGGTCGACCTCTGGGTCACCGGCGACGCCACCCCCACCGACGTCAGGTCCTCAAGGTAAGTAAAGTTGATCTGCTCCATCTAGCATTCTTTTCAATAAGTTTTCTTAAAATCCCTTAGATGGATTCTGGTTGATGATGACGAATACGATTCGTCTCTTTAATCTTGAACAAAGAAAGAAACTTTTGCATCCTTTGACGAAAATTGCTCGTCTCCTTAATTTTGAACGCAGAAAGAAGTTCATGTGTTCATTGACGAAACGAGGGGTTGATCCCTTAATCTTGAGCGCAAGAAGGAGTTCATGTGTTCATTAACGAAACGAGGGTTGATCCCTTAATCTTGAGCGTAGGAAGGAGTTCCTGTGTTCATTGACGAAACGAGGGTTGATCCCTTAATCTTGAACGCAGGAAGAAGTTTCTTCGTTCATTGACGAAACGAAGGGTTGATCCCCTCGTTTCGACATATTGGTTTGATCCTGCTGAGTTTGACGAAGAATTAAACTTTATCGTTCTGAAAGCTCATAACACAATTTTAATTCACTACGTTTATAATGATTCAACGCGGGTCTAGGTCCCTTGCGTTCAAGTTGATCTTGACGCATGTCTGTAACACTGCGCTTGAATTCATCTATTTTATTGACTTTGTTTTTATTTGTTTTGTTGCAAGGTGGGGCTTCTGCTTCTGAGCCCCTCATATCCCATGATTCGGACTACGTCCTCTCATTCCGCCCATCTCCATGATCCTCCCAAACGAGGGTTTCGAGCGGGTGACTGATGAGGCTTCTTATCTGCCGCCCAACTGCACTCTTCCTCCTTAGGCGCCTGGAGAACAAGGTGAAGCAAACTTTCTCCATCGTGATGCATGGCTAGGGCTCCTTTCCCGAGTTCCAAGCTTCTATCGAGGAGAGCTTGAACGATCTGGCTGAAATCAACCTCTACCATGCTCGACGTTGTGTAGAGAAGATCTACCGCTTCTCAGGTATCGCTCGTTTCCTCGAGGAGCTGAAGCAGACAGACCTGAGGCCTAAGATACAATGGGCCATCAATAATGCCAGGTTGAAAGAGAGGGTTGCTGCCAGAGCCCGAGCTTTTGATATCTCGGAGAGGAAGGCCATCATCTGGAGCTTGCAGAAGCAGCGTCGCCAAGCCAAGGCCAGACTCGTTACAGGGGAGCTAACCCAAGAAGAGTTCAACCTTGGGGATGCTACCCTCGAGGCGAGGGTCCAAGCAGAAAAGGAGGCCATCCAAGTGCTGCAATAAGAGGCTTCTGCTGCTGCCACGGCTTCTGACGTCCAGCTTCGCAAGAAGGTCAAAGAAGAGGTGCTAGCGAAGCATGAAAAAGATGTAGCTGAAACAAAAGCTTATCTTTTAAGCTTCTCTTTATTTTAAGCCTCAGCAACCCTTATTTTGGTCTTGTAATAACTTTACACTATTTCTTAAAACACTTATTATCTGCATGGAATGAACTGCTGTTGCTTATCTTTTTTGTGTTTTTTTAAAAAGCTGTGATCTTTTTGTGATGCTGCGATCATAACTTTGGATCGGGGACTTTCTTCGTTGTCGTTAGAACAATTTCTGAAAATTACCCCTTTGAGTTTGAATGATTTGAACGCATGCCTATCTCATTTTAGTAGTCAAAGACGCATGGTTAAACCTTGCGTCTAAACAAGCTTGAACGCAACTCTGAGACTTAAGCTGTAGTTATAAAACTTGCGTTTAGGAAGACCTGACGCATTCCAATTTGTTGGGGATCCTCTTTGCTATTGTTAGAGTAATCTCTGAAAGTTTCTTTGTTATAGTTAAAATTCTGTGTTTGAATGAACTCCACATGGGTCTGTCCCCATTATAAAAACCAAAAACACAGGATCAGGCCTTGCGTCTAAGAGACTTGAAATGTAGTTATAGGACTTGCGTTCAGGGAGGCTAGACGCTTTTTTCTTCCAATCTTGGCTCTGCATGCTAAGTTGTTAAGACTTTTCCACTTAATCACATCAATCTGCTAATTTTCTGGTAGATTTTAGGAAATTTTCTTTATTATAACTGTTCTCGACAACTTCAATCGTCAGAGGTGTAATGTTAACTTGACAACGTATACAGTAGGAGAAATAAACTACTTCTCCTTATCCAAACGAACTCCTAGTAGGCAACCCCCAGCTTGGCTTACTTGGGGGGGACAAGAAACTTTGAAATCTACGAGTAATATTTCTTGAGAAATTTCCCATTAATTGGCATCATGAGCCTATCGTCTTTTTTATCGATAAGAATGTAGGCCGCATTGGAATAGACTGTCTCTATCACAAAAGGTCCTTCCCATTTAAGATTGAATTTTCCTTTGGTTTTGTGGGTCATTACCATGGGTCGCCTATTGGCCAAAACTAAATCGCCCTTCTTGAAAGTACGTTCTTTAACCTTTTTGTTATAGGCTTTAGAAATGCGGGCTTGATACAACTTGATCTGTTGTTGAGTTTGAAGTCGCTTGTCATCTAAGACGTCAAGTTCCTGAAGGCGCAGTCGATGCTTATCTTCCTCTGGCATTCCGGTCACGATGACGACTCTCAGGGAAGTGATCTGAATTTCTAACGGTAGCACAGCTTCGCAACCGTATACCAAAGAAAATGGCGTAGCTTTTGTAGGGGTCCTCACTGTAGTGTGATATGCCCACAAACATTCACCGAGCCTTTCGTCCTAATCGCGTCGGCTCTTGAAAACAAACTTTTTAAGAAGTTTCACAATGGTCTTGTTAAAAACTTCTGCAAGACCATTTGCTGGCGAATAATATGCCGTAGAGGCAACGCTTTAAAAATTTATCACAAAATCTCTGAAATCCAAAGCTAACGAATTATGTCCCGTTATCGTGAACTATTTGTCTCGGGCCTCCAAAACGGTAGATGACGTGATGTTTGATGAATTTGATCACATTCGAAGTCTTAACTTCTTTTAGCAGGATTGCCTCCACGCATTTGGAGAAGTAATCAGTTACGGCTAAAATAAACCAGTGTCCTTTAGAAGTCGGAGGAGAGATTGGTCTCACAACATCCATACCCCACATTTCGAACGGCCAAGACGCAGATGTGGGATATAAGTTCCTTGACGCTTGATGGATAAAGTAACCATGAATTTGACATGCATGACAATGTTTAACGTAGTCAACTGCGTCTGAGAATATTTTTGACCAATAATAGCCAATTCGTCGAAGGCGATCTCCCGACTTAGCCTCAGATTGACATGCTCCGCACATTCCGTCGTGAGCCTTCTTGAGGCCTTATTTGCTTCCTTTCGAGAAAGACATCGAAACAAAACTCTATCATGTGATTTACGATACAATATTTGGAAAACCGTGTTGTAATAAAATCGGAGGGCCTTTCGTTTGATAGCGGTCGCTTCCTTAAAATTATCGGGAAAAATCCCGTAAAAGACATAATCGATATACGGGAATCGCCAATCCTTGGGTTCAAACTCCATGGAGGTTGTGCCGACCTCTCCTGCTGTTGTCTTGTCTGAACTTTCCTCTATAGAAAGCTTAGAACAATATAGCTCGCGTCCCGTGACCAGAATCATTATTTCAGCCCCAGGTGGCAATGCTAATGAAGTTGCCAACGAGGCTAAAGCATCTGCATAAGCATTATGAGCTCGTGGAATATATCCAATGAAGAAACCTTCGAACATCTTTGCTTGCTTTAACACAGCGAGGTAGTACGAGATCAGATCCTCATGACGCACTTCGTATTCCTCTCGGACTTGATTTACAATGAGCTGAGAGTCACCGTAAGCCTCGAGATATCAAATGTTAAGTTCTTCAGCAAATTGCATTCCTAATAGCAGAGCATTATACTCAGCTACATTATTGGTGTAGGGCTCGATCAGGGAAAAATCCTCTTGGGATCACATGTCCGTTTGGAGAAATGAATGACTCCTACTCCTACGGTAATTGCTCCACGAGGGTTTGCTCTAGGTGCACCGTCAAAAAATAACTTCCACATATGCTTAACTTCTCGAGTTACCCAAGCTTCAGCGACCTCGTCGGGCAACTCTTCATACAACTTAGACGTTCCTGGCACCGGGTGATCGGCTAAGAAGTCTGCTAACGCTTAGCCTTTAACAGCCACTTGGGGCATAAATTGCATATCGTATTGCGATAGAAGGATTGCCCATTTTACTAGCCGGCAATTCAGGGAAGACGATTTCGTCATCAGGACTCTCAAAGGAATTACCTTGGAGATGACATGAATTGTTTGTCCAACCACGTAGTGTCGCATCTTTTGGGTGACGTATATCAAAGCGAGATATTCTTTTTCAACCTGATTATACCGATGTTCGGCTCCCATCATGGTCAGACTTATGTAGTAAATTGCCTGCTCCTATCCTTGGTCATTGTTCTAGGCTAATAAAGCTCCAAAAGAATGGTCCATGTCTCTCACATATAACAAGAATGGTTTTTCTGATATTGGGGCCACAAGAACCGACGGTTGGGTGAGATATCTCTTAATCTCCTCAAATGCTCTTTAGCAGCCTCCATCCCAAACGAATGATACTCCCTTCTTCATGAGCTTAGAGAAAGGTTGGCATCATCCGGAGAGATTAGATATGAATCTCCGGATGTAAGCCAATTTGCCTTACAAACCTATGAGTTCTTTCAGATTCTTTGGAGGCTACATGTTTTGGATAGCACGAACTTTCTCTGGATCAAGAGAAATTCCCTTAGATGTAACTATAAATTCCAGGAATTTTTCGCTCGATACTCCAATGAATGATTTTATCGGGTTCATCTTCAGCTGATGTGCTCGTATGATATCGAACATTATTTTCAGGTCTGTAAGATGATCACCTTTATGTTGGCTTTTCACTGCTATGTCGTCAACATAGCATTCAATCTTCTTACGCAGATGTTCGTAAAAGATGATGTTCATTACACGTTGATAAGTTACACCTGTATTTTTCAAGGCAAAGGGCATCACTGTGTAGCAATATACCCCCACTGGTGTTCTGAACGCGGTATGCTTTTCGTCTTCAGGATACATCTTGATTTGATTATATCCGAAGAATCTGTCCATAAAAGACATCCTTTTATATCCGCATGTATTGTCAATCATGACATTAGTGATGGAAAGAGGAAACTCGTCTTTTGAACAAATTGTATTAAGGTCACGAAAATCGATGCATATCCGGACTTTACCGTTCTTCTTGGGAACTAGGACAATATTGGCTACCCAATCCGGGTGTGGTTCCTCTCTGACAAAGCCCGAGTCTAAGTTTTTTAACTTCTGACTCAATTGCTTTCATGATCTCTGGACGAAACCGACGTTGCTATTGTTTGACGGGTTTTGCATCCGGATCAATATTGAGACGATGCATGGCTACTTTTGGATCAAGGTCAGACATGTCTTCATAATTCTAAGCAAAGACATCTATATATTCTCGAATGAGAGACATAAGGTCATCTTTCTTGGATGGTGATAGGCTTTCACTTACGAAGATTAGTTTAGGGTCAGACTCGTCTCCCATATTGACCTGGGTTACTTTATCTCCAGTAGGCGATTTGCGTTGTTCGAAACACATATCCCACAAGATGTTAAGGCGTCTGATCCAAGGGTCACTGGTCCATTCAATCAACTCTTCATCACTCCCTGCATCTTCATCTGGGTAACTAGTTGAAACTATGTTCATCGTTAAACTTTTAAAGAAATGTCTGACGCTGATATCGGGTTCTCATGATGATGTTCCGATTTTCCGATAAAATCCGGAGGTTTTCCTTCGGGAGTGTTCGCCTTCCTTTCCCGAAGTTCAAACCTTGTTTCTCATTAAAATTATATCACATTCGTTTCATTACATGTATAGAATTGGGCTCATGGTAATTGAATTGAGGAATCACATTATCTTTTTCTGAACTTCCTCGTTTGAGTAATTCAGGTTTAACATTACCGAAATGAATCGGCTTCTGCCCTTTCCTTTTGGACGGGACTTTAAAGAAAGCCTTCTGTGCATCTTCTACTTCTTCATCTGAAGCGAAAGATGACTTAATCGGCAATGTGAGAGATGCTTCTGCGCATAATATGCGCCATGGGTTGGTAGCTGTATTGAGACCATTCTCTATTTGTTTATTTTTAGAGAACACATCAGGCGAGTACGCCAAAATAGAATCTTCATTAATGCACCACTCGTCCTCACTAGGTACATTATTATTGTTCTCGACCTGACCATTATATTTAAATTCAACTCCCATGGATAATCTTCTTCATAGTCTGGCTCGACGTTGGCTTCATTACCACTGTCAACATCTTTCTCCTGTGATTGAGTAGAAGACCGAATCTGTGTGAAAGTTTTTCACTCCTCTAAAATGGTATTTTTCCGCAATCAGGGTTCGAACTTCTCCTTCATCATTGGCATACTTCATGATTTGATGTAGGGTGAACGGGACAATACGGTTCACATGAATCCATGGTCGTCCTAACAAAAGATTGTAGGACATCTCCGCGTCTATGATGTAACATGTCACCTCGGACTTGAGATCCCCGATTTAACACATGAGCTTGACCTTCCCCAGAGGTCGGGTACTGTTGGCGTTGAAACCGAAGATAGTGGTCTGGGTGTTGTTCAACCGATGCATGGGAATCCCTAAGACCCGCATGACCCTATAAGGCATGATGCTGAGTGCTGAGCCCGGATCAACTTGAACATGACTGATTTCTAAGGACCCAATGTACCCTGTGTAGTACAAAGGTCTGTCATGCCTATGCTTGACTTACATGTCTTCCTGAGTAAATGATATGCAGGGTAAATTTCTTGCTGCTTGTAGACACAATATAAAGGACTGACCTTCAGAAGCTATAGGAGTCGGAGTGACTTGAGTGATAAAGCTTTTTGTGTTTGTTAAAGCTTCAATCAGAGCTTCCTTGGTGGTTTTAGACACTCTCAGGAGCTTATACATAATAATTCTAGCTGGGATGTTGGCCAACTGTGTCAGGACATTGAATTGGAATGGAGCACTTGGTTCCCCAACTTCTTGAAGAAGATTCTTATTGTACTGGGTTTCTTTTTGTTTCCCCTTTGTCAACTGACTTCTTGGGAACAGAACCCCCAGCGTCTTGGTGTTGTTCTTCTGCTTCTTGAGCATTCTGATCGTAGTCCTTCAGGTAAGCTTTTTCTGACCGGGTGCCAGGATTGTCTCCCGGATATGCTGCAAGAACAATCCTTTCTTCCTCTGAGTCGGTGAGGGGTTTGAGATGATCATCATTCTCATTTATGGAGGGGCTAATCATGTTGGATGACTTAGTCTTGCCTCTTTTCTTTTTGGACGAGGTGTTCGTCCACTGTTGGTCTTTAACCAGATCAGGATGGACCCACATGATCTCTCCTTTTGGGGTAGTGAGGGGTACCAACCCCCTGTTTTTCGGAGAGAAATCATAAAATTGAATCACTATCAAATTAATGGATACAGTCTTCTGTTCGGGCTTCAGTGTGAGTACGTTAGCATTCATCAAATTTTATAAAATATCTTTGGAGACATAGCATTTTCTAATAGGATGTCCCAATAACCTATGATAACGACAGTAATTAGGGTCATCCACCTTTCCTGCCTCATCCGGTTTCCTGACCTCGGAAAGTTGCGGTTTGTTGTTCTTCCGAAGTAGTTAGAACAGGGTGTCCACATGCTTTTTTTTGAACGGGTATTGCTTGGGCGCTCTTTGTTGGTTTAGTGCTTTGCTTTGCTTCGCAGGTGGTGCGCGAGTGTTGGTGTCGGCAGCCAAAGTCTCCTTTCCCTTAGAGCGTGGAGCATTGTTCTGGTTGCGTTGCTGTTGTGACTTGGGTTGAGTAACTTCTTCTGTCTTGACCCGAGCAACGATTTCTTCAGTTTGTTCTCCTTGCGAAACCAGTTGTCTCCAGGAGCGACATTCCGCTACTCCCATTTGAGCAAGGAGTTGGGTCTGCAAATTGTGCCTGCAAGTTTCAACCAAGGTCGATTGGGTCATACTTGACGGGCATCGTAAGCCATGCTGCGGAATCTTTTTACATAAGTCTTGATGGACTCTCCTTTCCTCTGCTTGGTGGCGAGAAGAATCGGGACCAAAACTTCTGTGTCATCTTTAAAGAATCTGGCCAAGAAAAACCTTTCTAAATCTACATATTTTTGAATAGATCCGACAAGCAGTTTCATAAACCACTCAAAGGCAACCCCTTTGCGAGTGCCGTTAAATAAACGGGTCAAGATGACGTCGTTCGCTACCACATCTCCGGTCTGTGACTTGAAGTAGTAGATGTGCTAGTTCGGAGATCACGTACCGTTGAAAGGTTGTAGAGTTGGAGCCTTAAACTTCAGCGGATAATGAGCTGTGTCCCATTCAGCAGGATAAGACCGTATCACCCTTTCCTTCTGAAGCTCACTTCTGTTGGCTATTGCGTTGAGAGGAGCTTCTAGCTCATCCACTTTTGCTGACTGAGGATTCGTTTCTCTTTCCATGACCCTCTCGTTTTCAGAAGAAGACTCCAGATTGTGAGTTTCATGTTCTGAGTTCTCAGGCACTTTCTGCTTTCCTTTAGAGATTGTCCTCCGGGAGGATTCCGGTCTTTGATCTTTTTCAGCAAGGAGCTGAGCCAGCATATCCTTCATTTGGAGAAGTGTCTCCTGTTGCGCTTGGAGCATAACATGGTGTTCATCAACTCTTTTAGCTAAGTCCTCAGGGCCTCCGGTCATGTAAACGGAAGCCTCTCGTGTCGATATACTTCTTCGAACTCGTCACAAATTTCCCTAACGGTCGGGGAATGACTTCTTTCTGATTCATCAGAATTAGGAGCCGAGGCTTTTCCTCTGCCGATCACATTGATAGGGATTTCAGGGTATTCTGCTTCAGAACTCCTCTTACGATGTCGTTGCCGCTTGGCGGGTCTAGCGATATATGTCAATCTGTTAAATACCGATTGTCGAGGTGCGGACGAGCAGCAGCGTCATTCCGAAAGGACTGCAGAAATAAGCCGTCACATTGACATGAATGATCTGCTTGTTGTGCTGGTCTGTCTCTCAATAGTAATTCCCGCAGATCAGACACTCGAGAAGAATCTCTTTCTGAGGGTAAGGAAGGAGATGGTATCCCATGCTCTTGAGTAGGTGAGACTGGTTCTTGTTGAACATGAATTTTGAACCCTTGTTGACCTTTTTGAATTAGGCGGACAACGTCGTGTTTTTGAGAAGAAACACGAGGGTCGCGTTGGGATTTGTAAACATTAGGCCGAGACCTGCGCTTAAATGATGAAACAGACCCCTGATGATTACATCCCACTTGAACGCATTCCTGAGGTATGCGTTTATCTTCGGCAGCACCTTCCTGAGGGTCGCGTTTTAGAGGAGCAATGCGCCACTGAGGGTCGCGTTTCAGCTGTGTATCACACGAGGCTCATAATTAGGCTCATTGCCACGAAGTGTGCGTTCTGTAGTAGAAATGCTGTGTTCGGGCAGAGTCTAAAAAACGCGATCTTAGCGTTGGGTGAGAGATCGGCTTTCTCGAAGATGTGTCCGTCGTATAGATCTTTTCCGTCTTCGAGCGGCGTTCTTTTGGCTTGCTTCAAAGCCTTTGCAGCAACGTCATCGGCGTTTATAGAGCTCGTCTGTTCCATAGGCCGCTTGTGACCCGTAACATGTTGTGTTGATGCGGACGTGGAACTCTTAACTCGTTGGGAGAGTTTGGCAGAAGCTAAGCCCACTCCTTTGGAGGAGGGGCTGTTTGATGAATTTGGGCCAAAGAAGAGGGCTTTCTTTGGCAATTCAACAACAGGTTTGATCTCCTTGGAGATCATAAGGATGTCGCGTCTAGCCTTGGGGCTAAGTGATCTAGAGGAGAGGGCTGGCTCGTACTTGGCTTGATCAAACTCTACACTGAGAGTTTCTATAGTCGTTCGAACGAGATGGACGTCGGATTGCGTCACCAGTTCGTCGTCAGAGAAGCTAGTCCCCAGTAGAGTCGCCATCTTTTGTTTAGTGAAAAATTTGAAGTAAAAAGACAATGAAAGAATCGTACTTGATGTTATTCTCTCTAACTGATTAGAAAAAGAATGTTTACAATTCTCTCAAATTTAATTACAATTCGGATTTCCGATTACAAAAGAGAAGAGAATGATCTGGATTCTCCCTTTTATTTAATTCTGAGTTCTTCACGGTGACGATGAAGTGCCTCATTCGAATGCTCGCGTCGAATTTGCTCTCCGTTGATAATCTGAATATCTCAATTCACTGGAACAGCTGACTTGTGTGGTTTAACTGATCAAGAACTCTTGACGAGCTTTATAACTCAGAACGAGTGACAAACTCTGGTGAAAAAGAGTTGTTTGAACCGAAAATAATTCGATTGAGAAACCAAGTATCCAGTATCTGGAGATCTTCAGTTGTTAAAGATTGTTGCCTCCTGATTTTCTCCTCTCCAGAATCCGATCTCTAAAATCGATCCCGAATTCTGTTGAGTTTGTTGATATTTATTAGGGAATTAGGGGTGTAACTATCCCCATAATTCACTCCTAAGTGGGGCTGAATGGGGTGTAATTGCCTCCTTAATCCGCTCCTAAGTGGGGGCGAAAATCCCTCAAATCATGGGGAGAAAACGGTTTCTGAAACCGTTCAACTCGTGTTTGAACGAGTCAAACGCAGGTCTTGTATTCTGGAACGAAATCTGCGTTTGAACAAAGTGTTTGCGACCTGCGTTGGGCAGCAGATGTATCCTGCACTAACAGCTGTTAGAAGCTGCGTTTGGCAGCGGATGGAAACTGCGTTTGCAGCATTTAGGAGCTACGTTTGCATAGCTTTGACTCTGGAACGAGGCCACTTGTGCTTCACCTCTGGGATGCAGGGATGTGTCCTGCGTCTTGGATTGAAGAGATCGTTGGCTTGTAAGCTCTTCTGTCAGAGCGTCGTGACGATCGTTGTTTAGTAATCTACGTTTTAGCTCTTTGAAATGTGAGACTCGTTACATTGCAACTCTCATTATTGTTTGTGAAGACCATCGATCAGAGCTTTCATCGGTTGTCGTGAAGGTCGTTAATTTATAACATTCATCGATCTATATGAAAGTCTTCAAATTATAGCCTTCTGAAAGTCGTCGAATTGTAACCTCCATTGTTGATGTTTGATGGGGATAAACTATCTGCTGTTATTTTTAGACAGCCTACAAAAAGAAACGACCTTCGTTGAAGACGAGGTTCGAAACCTTCGTCGAAGACAAGGTTCAAATCTAATTTTAATCGAATCTCAATATTTTGAGTTTAATTAGAGGGATGACCTTCGTCGAAGATGAGGTTTGAACCTAATTTTAACCAAATCTCAATATTTGAGTTTAATTAGAGGAATGACCTTCGTCGAAGACGAGGTTCAAATCCAATTTTAATCAAGTCTCAACACTTGAGTCTAATTAGAGGAACATCCTTTGTCGAAGACGAGGTTCGAATCCAATTTTGGCTGAATATCAACATCGGCTCTACTTGAAATAGTGACATTCGTCATTATTTGACTTGGGAACAAGAATGAATTTCGTTGAACGACGTGGCAACCTTCGACAATTCCCAAACTGTTGATCCACAAGGATCCGTCGCTTCGTCTCGTCGGCATTAAGTCTTTCATACCTAATGCGTCGCTTCGAGCCACGTCTTCTTTGGCGCTAATTACGAACGCAATTGATTGCGTCGCTTCGTTCCCAGTACCCGTTGGCAGTTCGGTGCTTAGGGATTCGTGTAACGAATCTCATCCACTTGGTTGGTTTCTTCGCCTATAAATAGGTCATTACTTTTTGAGAGGATTCACCTTCCTCTTCTATGCCTTGTTTCAAAAATGACTCAGGAAACTTTGCGTTTTAAGACTTCCCCCTTTGCTTCCTACTAAATTCCAAGCTCCGATAATCGTCTCTGGTGAGGTAAGCAAAGATGATGACGCTGTCGCTTCAGGTAACGCTTCTGATCCGATCCTTAATCTTTTGGCCTTTGTAGTAGCTCGCTCGTTTGAGGATTTCTCAGTTTTTCAGAGTCGAAATCAAAATATATTTCGACAACTTGTTGGACTTTTGAATGTAACCTCCATGAGATATCCTAAGTCCAAACATACTTACTATTTTGACATGTCATGCGCCCCCAAGTATACAGTCCTTTTTCTGGACTTCGGTCTATGTGGGAGCTTCGCAGACTCAATGAAGTGTTTCCTTTCGGAGGAGTCAGCAACAATGTTAGAGCTGTCTTTACGTTTCGCAGAGATGGGAGCACCGTTCAGCAGAGATGGGAGAAGTGCTGATCCTATGCTCAAAGCTTGTGGTGTTTCTATTAGTAGTCAGCTTACCCAAGTAGATAGGCGTGTGCTACAAGCATCTAAGTTAAAAGTTAGGTATGGGGAAGACTTCATGTTCAGGAACGGAAGATAGAACTTCAACAACAAGAACAACGACATTGTTGCGGATGAGGATTGTAGTGCAGTCTCGAAGATCGTCAAAAATTTGTAACTGAACTTCGTGTTATAGTCGAAAGATAAATTAAAAGTTGGGTATAGGGAAGACTTCATGTCCAGAAACGGAAGATGGAACTTCAACAATAAGAACAACGACGTTGTTGCGGATGAGGATTGTAGTGCAGTCTCGAAGATTGTCAAAAATTTGTAACTGAACTTCGTGTTATAGTCGAAAGAACTTGTAACTGAAGCTCGTAGTGTAACTGAAAGAACTTGTAACTGAACCTCGTAATGTAATTCGAGTCTTCTAAGTTCAATCTATGTACTTCAAGTCTCTGTACTTTCAATTATATATGAATAAAATTTATATTTTATCCACATATCGTTCTCTTATTCTTTATGCAACTGAAAATTAACTTAGGATTTTTAGCAAACCCTCAGCTATCAACGGACTTGAGTTGTCTTTACCAACTACCGTTTGAGTTGGACTAGCCATACTTTTCTCCTCAGTATAATGAGTTGTCAACGAGTTTCTCTTAGACTTTAATACTAAGATTTCTATTCTATCATTAGCCTTTTTTAGGCTTCATATTAAATGTAGGATAACGAAGTTTAAAATATGACTAAGTGTTAATAACGAAACTCAACACATAGCAAGCTCGTTGGGAAAACGAATGTCATTTGTGAAAATAACGACGTTGGGCTGATCAAGTCATTCAATGACTTAGAATAACAGTAAAAGAAACAAAGGCACATCACTTGGTAGGCCAATGGTGGAAAACGAACATCATTTGGGGAAATGACGATATTAGGAAGATCACATCGTTCAATGACTTACAGTATGACGATGATGAAAACAAAGACATCACTTGGTAGGCCTAAGTTAATAAAACGAACGTCATTTGGGGAAATGACGACGTTAGGAAGATCACATCGTTCAGTGACTTAGCAGTATGACGATGATGATGAAAACAAAGGCACATCACTTGGTAAACCTAAGTTAGGAAAACGAACGTCATTTTGGGAAATTACGACGTTAGGAAGATCACATCGTTCAGTGACTTAGCAGTATGACTATGATGATGAAAACAAAGGCATGGTATGACGATGATGAAAACAAAGGCACATCACTTGGTAGGCCTAAGTTAGAAAAACGAACGTCATTTGAGGAAATTACGACGTTAGGAAGATCACATCATTCAGTGATTTAACAGTATGACGATGATGATGAAAACAAAGACACATCACTTGGTAGACCTAAGTTAGGAAAACAAACGTCATTTGGGAAAAAGACGACGTTAGAAAGATGACATCGTTCAGTGACTAGGTAGTATGACGATGATGATGAAAACGAAGGCATATCACTTGGTAGGCCTAAGTTAGGAAAACGAACGTTAAAGTAACACATCACATAGTAAATTACTATTGGAAAGATATTATTTTGAGCAAAAACATTAACAATCAGAGGTGATCATTAACATGATGATTTTATAGTCCTACTATCCTATTGAAGAGGATTAGTGAGGGAAATTTGGAGGAGACGAAGTGAGGAAACCATTACCTTTATTTGTTTCTTCTCGTGCTATGAAAGCATTTGATCATGGGGTATATGGGTAATATTTCTTCAGAAATTTATCATTGATAGGCATCATGAGTTTGTCGCCATCTTGAGTGACAAGACGATAAGCTTCATTTGAGTAGACAATTTCTACCACAAATGATCCCTCCCATTTTGGCTCGAACTTCCTTTTCTTTTTGGAATTCAAAATCATTGACGTCGAACGGCAAGAACTAAGTCACCTTCATTGACTGTGTTGTATTTAACCTTTTTATCGAATGCTCTGGAAATTCGAGCTTCATAAAGCTCAATGTGTTGTTGAGCCAGTAATCGCTTTTCATCTAACACTTCCAGTTCTTCAAGACGTTGACGAAGACTTTCTTCCGTTGTCATGCCGGTTGCAAGTGGTATTCGCAGAGACGAAATTTGGACTTCTAATGGTAATACGGCTTCACATCAATATACCAAGGAATATGGTGTCGCTCTTGTCGGGGTACGAACCGTTGTGCGATAGGCCCACAAACTTTGACCCAGTTTATCATTTCAGTCTCTTTTATTCGTCGAAACCACCTTAGTGAGAATTCTAACGATGGTCTTATTAAAATCTTCTGCTTGCCCGTTAGCAGCGGGGTTATAAGCTGTTAAAGCCAAATTCCTAATCTTGAATTTATCACAGAATCGAGTGAAGGCTTAGCTAACGAATTGAGGCTCATTATCATGGACAATACGCCTCAGAATACCGTATCTGTATACGATGTGATGTTTTAAGAATTTAACGACATCACTCGTTTTAACTTCTCTCAACGGGATTGCTTTTGCTCATTTAGAGAAGTAATCAGTTATTGCTAAAATAAAACAATGTCCCTTTGAAGAAGGTGGAGTTATTGGGCCAATAATGTCCATACCCCACGTTTCAAAAGGCTATGAAATGGCTAACGGATGAAGATGCTCGGGCGGTCGATGCATGTAATTAGCATGTATCTGACAGGCGTGACATTGTTTGGCATAAATGACGGCGTCATGTACCATGTTAGGCCAGTAATAACCTAATCTGCATAGTCGATCCCACAATTTGGGACCGGGCTGATGAGCTCCACAGATGCCATCATGAGCTTCCTTAAGAGCTTCTTTTGCCTCTATTTGACAAACAGCGAAGCAGTATCACGTCATATGACATTCGGTATAAAGTCTGGGATTGGAAATCAAAATAAAATCTAGGTGGTCGCCTACAAATAGATTCTCTTTTCTTGACGTCTTCAGGCAATAAACCATATAGGACGTAATCAATGATCAGAAATCGCCAATCTTTAAGTTCGAGCGTTGAGGGCTCATCTTCAATCACGTTCATCTGTAATGCATACTTTGACTTAAACAAATGTTTGCTCGTCACGGTGACTTGTTGAGTAGCTCCTTCAAGCAGAGCCAATGCAGCCGCAAGCGATGCTAATACGTCAGCGTAAGTATTTTTGAGACGGGGTGCATAGTCAATGTAGAAGCCCTCAAAAGAATCGGCTAATGTGATTGCAGCGGCATGATAAGGAATGCGGTCCTCATTTCTAACTTTATATTCTCCCTTCATTTTGTTAACAATAAGTTGTGAATTGTCGTACGCTTCTAGGTGTCTCCCCACCACCTGTTTAGCTATATCCAGACCTACTAACAAAGCATTATATTCGGCTACATTATTAGAGCATGACTCTGTTAGAGAGACAGCCCGTGGCAATACATGGTTTTGTGAAGAGATAAAGACTACCCCCACTCCAGCAATAATTCGCCCAGTAGGGCCCGTTCTTGCCGCACCATCGAAATATAGTTGTCATACATGCTCTTCAGAAATAACATTAGCTTCATACGTCTCATTTGGTATGTCTTGGTACAATTCGACTTTTCCTTTCAATGGATGGTTAGCCATAAGATCACAAATAGCTTGACTTTTCATTGCCTTTTGAGGTTTAAAATGAATGTCATATTGAGAGAGCAATAATGCCCATCTAGCGAGTCGCCAGTTCAATGCACTGGGTTGTGTCATGAACACCCGAATATGATTGATTCGGAAAATAACATGTATGATTTGTCCAACCAAATAATATCGCATCTTCTGAACCGTGAAGACTAGTGCTAAACATTCTTTCTCAATAGGAGGATAACGAGGTTCAGCACCGATAAGATCCTACTAAGATATAGATGACTTCGGTGCGACCAATAAAGGCGGATTGGAAAGATATTGCTTATTTCATTAAATACTTTTTGACAAGCTTCATCCCACATAAAGGATACTCCCTTCTTCATTAGCCTTGAGAATTATTGACATTTACCTGATAGGTTGGAAATGAACCTGCGAATATATGCTAATCGCCCTTGTAAACCCCAAAGCTCTTTGAGATTTCTAGAAGACGGTAGTTCTCGGATAGCTTTGACTTTGTCTGGATCAAGACGAATGCCGTTAGCTGTGACCACAAACCCAATGAATTTACCGCTAGCAATTCCTAAGAATGACTTAGTTGCGTTCATCCTTAGTTGGTGTGCCCGCATAAGGTCAAACATCGTTTTCAAGTCGTGTAAATGGTTTCCCTTGTCACGACTTTTAACGACCAAGTCATTCACATAACATTCTACAGTCTTCCGTAGACATTTTCAGAAAATATAGTTGATATGTAGCACCGGCATTCTTCAACCCAAAGGGCATTACTGTATAACAGTATATCCTTGAAGGTGTTCTAAAGGATGTGTGTTTTTCGTCATCAGGATATATTTTGATTTGGTTATACCCTGAGAATCCATCCATAAAAAACATCCTTTCAAACCCATACGTATTGTCAATAATGACATCCGTGATGGGTAAGAGAAAATCATCTTTAGGACAAACTGAATTCAAATCTCGGAAGTCAATGCACACTCGAATTTTTCTATTTTTTCAGAACAGGGACAATGTTGGCCACCCAATCAGGGTGATGCTCTTCGCGGATAAATCCTGACTCAATGAGCTTTTTGACCTTAGCTTCAATTGTTTCTATGATTTGGGGCCGAAATCATCTTTGATGTTGTTTAACAGGCTTGACGTCTGGTTTGATATTTAATCGGTGCATAACCACTTGGGGGTCAAACCCAGGCATATCCTCATAATTCCAAACAAAGACATCAATATACTCTCGTACCAGAGTAATGAGATCTTCCTTCTCTTCGGGTGACAAGCTATCACTTATGAATATGGATTTTGAGTTAATCTCATCTCCCATGTTCACTTGAATCACTTTGTCATCAGTAGGAGGCTCGCGTTATTCAAAGCGGCATTCCCACTGTATACCCAGCTGTCGGCTTAACGAATCATCAAGTAGAGGTAATTGGTCATCTTCTTGATTTTCTATTGGAGATGCTGAGGTCATGTTGGTCATGAGTGTCCTGAACACAGCTCCTACACTAGAGTCAGACTCCCAACAAATGGATTCAGAAGATGAGGTGCAAGAATCGTCATCTGACTCTCCTCTGGTTCCAAAACACAGCATGAATTGCGGGGATTCATAACCTAACCCACTATGAGTTTTATGATAGTAATCCTCCGACTTTCCTTCCGGGACATAAACGGATCGAATTGGTGTCCGGATTACATTACCGAAATTTAAACCTTCTTTATGGGTGAAATTGTATCCCATATTCTTCATAAGCTTTCGTGTGGTGGGTATAAAATACGAGAATTGCGAGTCTTTCCTCCTCGGATTCTTCTAATATAGTTTGCAATGGACCGTCACTATTCCCAAAGATGATCGTCTTTTTGACCATTAACTTTAGTTGGTACTACGAAGACTGCTTGTGAAGAATCATATCGTTACCGATTTGTCGCAAAAGATGATTAAATCAGCATGTATAAATTTGATTCAACATATAATCGGGGTAGAGGATTTGCCGATGTGCTGGTGCTTGTACCTGGTATGTTAGAATTTAATTCAACACATGATAATAAGCTAAATCATCATTATTATTAAAGATAATTCTACTGTCCTCATAGACAGACTCGTTTACATCCAGATTTTCAAGACCGATTACGATGGGTTCTATGTCATTAAAGACAAGACTCTGTTCGTGCTCAGACTCAGTATCGGCTTCATTACCGTTATCTGGTTCTTCAATTAGTGGTACTTCATAAGGCTCACCCTCAAGGTAATGGATAGAATCTGTGAAATAATTCTTCACTCCCTTGAATGGTTGTTTCTCTTCGACCATTGTTTTGACTTCACCACTCTTATCTACATATTTCATACATTGATATAAAATTGAGGAACAATCAGATTGTTATGGATCCAAGGCCGACCCAATAACAAATTGTAAGACGTTTCTGCATCAATAACATAGCAAATGACATCCGTCCTCAAGTCACTCATCTAGCATTTAAGTTGATTTTGCCAAGGGGACGAGTATTGGAAGCATTGAAGCCATATATGGTGGTTCCCGTCGTTGATAAACGATGCAAAGAAACTCCGAGGTGATGAAGGAATCTCAATGGTATGATACTCAAAGCAGAACCGGATTCAACCTGAATTCTATCTACCTGAATAGAGCTAATATATCCCGTGAAGTACAATGGTCTATCGTTTCGGGTTTCTCACGTGCATATCTTGTTGGGAAAAGGTGATACACGACATTCTTCCTCGAAAAACTTGATAACATTGAGAGCAAGTTTCTTCCAACGTTACTCCGGCTAGGTTTGGTGAAAAGTGAGTGAGGAAAGCCTCATTATCTGCCAATGCCTCACGAAGAGCTTCTCTCGTCGATCGAGATAAACGCAGAAGCTAAAACAACGTAATCCTCGCTGGCTAACTGAGCCAGCACATCAAACCGAAAATGGTCTTTCGAGCTCTCTGGTGCCTCTCTCCTAAGGGCCTTAATGTAACGAAGTTCCTTCGCTTGTGTTTGCTCGATTACTTCCTTCCCCGGTTTGGGTGATGCAGGTGCTGTTTTCGGGTACTTTTTCAAATACTCCTTTCCTCCGCGCGTTCCTGATATCTGTGCAGGTAATACAGTGAATGTCGGTTGTTCATTTTCAAAACTGCAAGTGACGCAGTTTCAATCCCCTCATCTCGGATGGTTGAAATAACGTTGCAAAATCTTCGTGTGACTTTAGGCTTTCTTGCGCCCACCAATGTCCAATGCTCATCCATCAGCAAATCAGGATGAACCCACGTCAATTCACCTTTAGGGGTGGTATAAGAGACCATCCCCTTTTCTTTTTTCCAATAGGGGTAAAAGTTTACAACCCTCGTCTCTACTTGTGGAATCGATTTCACGTCGTCTTGGACTTGCACCTAAGCGAAATCTCTAAACTATAGCGAGACCATATTCGCAGATACCTTCTTTTGCTCTGCTTGAAGTGTCATCACATCTGCATCTAACAAAACTTGAATTTTATCTTGCAGGATATAACAGGCCTTGGTTGGATAATACACCATCCTGTGATACATGCAAAAATTAGGATCGTCAGTCCTTGACACTTCTGCATTCCGTTTTACCTCTGGCAACTTGATCTTATTCATCTTGATCAAATATGTAAGAATAAAAACCACATGTTCATCCTTGAAATCGTACTTCTTCTAAAAGTGATTGTCGGAAGTATTTCCCTTCTGTTTTATAGAAGACTTCAGGGATGGTGTTGTTTCAACAGCTAGAATATCCTTCCCTTTTAATTGTTTCTGAGAATTATAGTTGCTTTTACCCCCCCCCCTTTTTAGGTTAGGATTCTTGAGGTTCTCCGCATCTATTCTCTTAAGCATGTTTTCCACTTGCTCTCCTTGCCAAACTAAATCGTTCCATGAACGAACTTCAACAGCGTCCATCTTAGATAAGATATTGATAGAAAGATTGTTGCGACACATCTCCATAAGAGTAGCTTCAGAAACTTGATCACGTGAATGCAACGATCGATTTCTGAATCTTTTGACGTCAAATCACTAACAGACTTCGTCTTCTTCTGCTTTCAGCCAATAGCGAGGCCATAGACACCTCAGTGTCATCGTCGAAGAATCGGGCTAGAAAAAACCTCAAGTCTCTCCAACTTCGGATTGACTCTGGCTCAAGTCTGCAGAACAACTCGAAAGCCACCCCCTTTCAGGTACTGATAAACAATCGAGTCATAATGGGATCATTACCCACTATATATCCAGTCTGCGTCTGGAAGTAATAAATATGTTGGGTAGGAGAAACCCTTGCCATCAAACTGTACTAAGTTGAGTGGTTTGAACTTCAGAAGATACGAGATCGTATCTCATTCACTTGAATATGGCCTGGCCACCCCTAGTTCTTTGAAGTTTCCATGGAGCTTCAATGCATCAAGTTGCTTTTGAAAGTCATCCCACTTTTGATCTCGTCCTTTCGTAGGAGGATTGGATTCAACTTCAGACGATTCAGAATGAATCTTCACAACATTCTCCCCATCGTCTTCATCATTGCCATTTAAGTTTCAACGGCTATTATCTTCGTCGACAGGTGAAGGTCGTCTACGCCTAGATCCCGATGTTTGGGAATGAACCTTCTTCTTCTTTTCCTTCTCGCGGAGTCTCTCCACCATTCCTTCCAGGTGACTGATGGATTCCTGTTGTTGGAGGATGGTTGATTGTTGCTCTTCCATCTTTCTTGACATGTCTTCCTCACTTCCGGCCATATGAACACTTGCTTGTTCACTTTGATATGTGTTGGAAGGCTGAGAAGTGACGATGGCTGAGTTTTTAGTTTCTTCTTCAGCCACATCTGTAATACTCGCTAATCGTCGGTAATCAAACGGAATCACTATACCCTTACGAGTACGAGTGTGTTGAAACACCCATTGTCCTTCAACAAGCATTTCACCTAATCGTGGAGGGTATTCAGGATCAGAAGACTGAGAAGAATCAGTCAAGACTTTGCTCTTGCCCTTGCCGACCATGTTATTCGTCACTTCGATGTGGCGATTCTTGAATGCTTGCTTCTTGGGGCGAAAGCGTCTTGTTCTTGACGAAGAAATTGTCGAAGGCTCAGTCAATTATTCGAAGACTGTCGATTTATATGCCGAGTCCCCACATGGGCATTGGGAAAGTACTGCAGAAATAAGCTTCTCACAACAGCAATGATGAGATTGTATTTGACTCATGCTGCGCTTGCGTGTGAGATAATCCCGAAGGTCGCCAACAGGATAACCCCCAGTTGACTCTATCACCTTAGCCTTACCCGAGCGAGATCCTCTGAATGAAAGAGGTTGACGACCTTGGGTAAATTGGCAAACTCCGTCATTCGTATGACGAGGTTCTTTGATAGGACGAGTTTGAAGAGTTCGTCTTCTAGGTATGTTCTTAACTTAAGGTTTGATTTCTTGACGAGCCTGGGTATGAACTGTTTGTTGAAATTGTTGAACCTCTTTTTGAGGAGGATGTTCGTGATCTGAGCCTACTCGGGTACGAGGATGAGATCCGCCATTTGGTCGTTCCTCATTAACCTGACCCTGGTCAGACTTGTTAACTTTGGGTTGGTCAGCCTTCAGTCGATAATAAAAACCGTCTAGCGAGACCAAAGCTCGAGCCTTACGGCGAGCTTGGTTTTGACGCTGACGTTGTCGAGCGCGTCTCGACAGTGGACCAACAGGAACTCTTGCCTCAGCCAAAGCTGGACAAGGTTCGTTATCAAAAGCCATAATTTGGCTGGTATAAGCTGAAATTCGGCTAGCTTGCTTGACAACATATTTCTTAGCCTGACGGCTAGTTGCTGGCTGGAGCCTCCTCTTTGAGGGGCCTGAACTTTTCTTCGAGGTTAACTCGAGTTAAATCATCAGAAGCTACTTGGGCTGAAGTCTCATACGAGACTCAACGACACTTACGTACCTTCGTGAGACTGGATGCTCCTGAGAATATATACTCCTCATACTTGGTCTGGTCAAATTCGATGACCAAAGTCTCAACCTCGATTCTCACTGTAATCTTTTCTGATTGCACCATCACCATCTCGTCGGATAGAATGGCTACTCCCATTATGGTCGTCATCGTCTGTAGGTTGAAAAATTAATGTTGGATTGATTCTCTTGTTTTAAGAAATAGGTTCGTTCACTTGGTACGAAACCCTTACAATCACTCACGCTCTCTCGCGATTACAGATGAAGAGAAGATTAATTCAGACTCTCTTTGTTTAACGTGGGTTCTTGGTGACGAAAGAACGCTTCCCTCGATGCTTGAGTCGAGATGGCCTCCCGCTGACGATCAGAATAAGATTGCTGGAGCTTCTGATGTTTGTTAGCCGGTTAGAATTAAAGTTCGAACTCCGGATTTGTACGCAAAAACTCTGATCTCCGATAATTCTTTAAGTCCAAGTCGAAAATTTTTACCCCTTATCCATATAGCCCTTCATGACTATTTATAGGGTTTAAGCACATAACCGACGTGCTAAGATCACGAGTAGAGGGCGTAACTGCCTCCTCCAATTCAGCGCACGCCGTAACGTGCTCCTGAAGATTAGCCCACGTGGCTGACTAAGTCTTCGGAGCCGTTAACAGCTAGATCATACATTGATGATTAGCCTCGTCTTTAATTAAAACAGGGTTCATCAAGTAAGACGAGCCACGATACGCAGCAAGGTTCGTCCTACCAAGCGAACTTTACAGTAAACCAGTTTCTTCTGACGAATTTTGTCTTCACTAACTTTGTTTGACGAACTTCGTCTTCACTAACGAATTTCGTCTCTGATAGCTGAGCTCAACTGCGTAGTAAATTTGGTGGATTTTACTTTTGACGAGTCTCATTTTCGCTAATGAATTTTATGTCTGGTGATGAGCTTCAAACCTCGTATCCAATGACGAGCTCTGAACCTCGTATCCACTAATGAGCTTTGAACCTCGTATGCAATGACGAGCTCCGAACTTCGAGGTTAGTTTTTTTCAATGATGAACTGTCATTTGATGTTGAGCTTCGCTGTGTGACGACTCTCGTTCCTGAAGTAGATCTTCACTGAATAACGAACCTCGTCTTGGATTGGGACGAGGTTCATTTTTTTGACAATCCTCTTCATATTTTGAAGTTCGGCATTTTTGAATGCCTACATCGACGTCGTCAAAAGTCGTCGTCATCGGAAGTCGGGAGTGGGAGAGAACTCAGAGAAGCGGTCGAGACTCGGGAGTGAGAGAGGCGGCTAGGGCACGATAGGGTTCAGGAGTTGAGAGAAGCGGTCGGGAGTTGGGGAGGGTTTAACTTTAATAGGTATGGGTTGGGTTTGCGGCGAAAAAGGTTGGGCGGGTTTAGCGGGTTAAAGCGCTTTTAAGAGCTATTCGAACGAATAGTGGTTTTTTCGCTTAAGCACGCTGCGAACCCCATACGCGTAGCCTGAACACCCGCGACCGCTACTCGCGACGTTATAGCGGCGCTATTGCCCGCTTTTTACAACAATGAAAAAATACAAAGTTTATTACTAACATTTTAAAATTAAACTAAAATGTTAAGGAGGTTTGAGAATTAGGTTGTTTGAAATTAAAGTAAAATGTCAAAAGTTTGACACATTGGAAAATCTTAAAAAGTTCGAGAAATAGAAAGTTCAATACTTTGGAAAATATGCAGAAATAAGAGAAATGCAAAACAACTCAAATAACTTGTATCAGCGTGGAAAAAAAAGATATTTCGAAAAGCTTGTATAAACGGTTGAAAAAATTTTATGAAATTGAAAACTAAAAAATTAAAGCGAAATTTCAAAAGATTTTAAATTGGAAAGTTCTGAAAACTTGAAAGAAGTTTAAAAATAGGAAAAGTTTGAAAAAAAATGTAACATCTGAGATTAGAAAGTTTAAAAAACGCGTGAAGAAAGTCTGAATATTGGAAAGATAAAAAAAATAAAGTTTGAGAAATTCGTAAATTTCAATATTAAAATGGAATATCACAAAAGTTTGAAAAATCGAGAAGTCTGAAAATTAATCTAAAATGTCCAAAAGCATTGAAAAGTTCAGAGAAGTAAAGCAAGAAGCAATACAAGTCAACTAATGTCAAAATGTAAACGAAAAGATATCGAAGAACAACTTGTAAAATCACGAAAACATGAAAAAGGTCAAGAAATTGGAAGGTTTATTTTAAAATTTTGAAATTAAAGGAAAATGACAAAAAGAAGTTTTGAGAAATTGAAAAAGATAAAAATAAAGTGAATTGTCCAAAAGTTTGAGAAATTGGAAGGCTGTCAAAAAGTTTTGAGAGATCACAAAGAATGAAAACATGAAAAAAATTAATAGATTGTAAAGTTTAGAGAATTAAGCGAAATGCAAAACAAGTCATGAACCTATGTCAAAAAGAAGACATTTGAAAAAACTTGTAAAGTCATGGAAGCTTGAAAAACGTTTGAAAAATACAAAGTGTGTTTCGAAAATTTTAAAATTAAAGTAAAATGTCAAAAAGGTTTGAGTAATTGGAGAGTCTAAAAATTAAAGCTAAATGTCCAAAAGTTTGAAAGTCGTCAAAAAATTTAAGAAATTGGAATATTTGAAAACTTAAAAAAGTTTAATAAATTGTGAAGTATAGAGAAATAATAGAAATGCAAAACTCAAACAACACATGTCTAAGTAAAGAAGAATACTTGAAAAGGTGATAATGTTATGAAAGTCAAAAAAAGTTTTGAGAGATTAAAAGTTGAAAATTAAAGTGAAATGTCAAAAGAGGTTGAGAAATTAGAAAGTTCTGAAAACTTGAAAACATTTGAAAAGATGGACAGTTTTTGAAAAAATGTACACAAGTGAGAAATTAGAAAATTTGTTGATCAAAGTGAATTTTTAGAAATTTGAGAAATTGGAAAGTTCTCAAAAAGCTTGTGACATTGGAAAGAACTTTCAAAAAAATTTGAATAACTAAGTAAAATGCATAATAAGTCGAGTAAAATCATGAAAACTTGAAAACTTGAAAAAAGTTTTAAAAAAATGGAAATTTTACACTGGAAATTTTAAAAGTAAAGTAAAATGCCAGAAAGGTTTGAGAATTGCAGAGGTGAAAACTTCAAAAAGATTGAGAAATTGCAATGATTATTTTAAAAATGCTATAATTAGAGTGAAAAGTCAAAAAAGTTTGAAAACTAAAGTGAAACATCCAAGTCTGAGACATTCAAAATTTGTCAAAAAGCTTGAGAAATTTGAAATTTTGAAAACTTGCAAAAAGTTTAATAAGTTGGATAGTACGAAGAACTAACATAAAAAAAAGGAAACTTGAAAAAGCTTGTAAAGTTATTAAAACTTGAAAAATTTTGAGAAACTGCACAGCATGAAATTTAAATTGAAATCCCAAAAAAGATTGAGAAATTGAAAAGTTGTTAAAACTTGAAAGTTCGAGAAATAGGAAAGTTTAAAAAAAGTTTCAAAAGAACTTGATATAAGTGAAGTTTCAAAAGCTTGAGAAAATGAAAAAGTTTATAAGTACAAAAAATAAGTCAAATAAGTGAAGGTTTGCTAAAATAAGTGAAGTTTCAAAAGCTTGAGAAAATGAAAAAGTTTAAAAGTTCAAGAAATTGAAAAGAACTTGAAAAAAAATTAATAAATTGGAACAATAGCAGAACTAAGCAAAATGTAAACAAGTCAAGTGATGTCGAATTTAAAAAAAGATATTTGAAAAAACTTGTAAAATCATGAAAATATTTTAAAAAAATTAGAAATGACGGGAAGTATATTTGAAAATTTTAAATTGGGAAATTAGAAAGTTGTCCGAAAGTCCAAGAAATTGGGAAGTTTGAAAACTTATTAAAAGATTTATTTGAAAAGCTTGAAAACTTGATAAAGGTTTAACAAAGTGGAAAGTATGGAGAAATAAGCGAAATGCAGAACAAGTCTACAACTTATGTCAAAGTGAAAAAAGGGATATTTGAAAAAACATGTAAAGTTAGCCGAAATGATAGTTTACAAACTAGAAGAAACTTATGGAAAGTTTATATCTTGAAAAAAGATTGAGAAGTTCAAATTTTATAATATTAAAGTGAAATGACAAAAAAGTTAGAGAAATTAAAAAGTTTGAAAAAGTTAATAAGTTTATTTCACAAAAAAAATTAAAGTGAAATGATAAAAAGGCTTTAGAAATGGAAATTGGAACTTAAAAGTCAAACGTCCTAAAGATTGAGAAATTGGAAAGGAAAAAGTTAGAGAGACCAGAAAAAAGGTTAATCAACAGTAAAGTATGTATGACTAAGCGAAATTGGAAATTTAAAAAAAAAAGATGTAAACAGGTGAAAATTGTATTTGAATATTTTGTGAAAGTTATTCTATACTTTAAATACTTAAAACTTTTCAAACTTTAAAAAAGTTTAAGAAATGGAAAGTTTTAAAATTAAAATGAAATGTCCAATAAGTAGAGGAATTGAAAAGTTTAAAATTTTAAAGAAAATTTGAGAAAATTGAAAATTGTAATATTAGAGGTGAAATCTCAAAATGTTTGAGAGATTAGAAGATTTAAACAACTTTAAGAAAGGTTGAGAAATTGGAAAGTGTGGATATTAATGCAAAATGTCCAAAATTTTTGAGAGGTTTGGAGAACTAAACAAAATGCAATACTAGACTTATTTCCAAGTGAAAAAAGAAAAACTATATGAAAAAACTTTTAAAAGTTATGAAAACTTGAAAATTTTTGAGAAATTGTAAGGTTTATGTCAAAAAAAGTTTTGAGCGATTGTAAAGTTTAAAAATTAAAATGACACGTCCAAATTTTGAGAAACTGGGAAGTTATAAAAAGTTTGAGAGATTGGAAAAGATTGAAAGCTTGAAAAGAGTTTAATAAAGAAAATATTGAACTCAAAAAAGATTCACAACTTATGTCAAAGAAAACATATTTGAAAAATATAGTGAAGTATGGAAACTTGGAAAAAGATTCGATAAATCGCAAAGTTAGAAAACTTAAATGAAAACTCAAAAAAGATTGAGAAATTAAAAAATATAAAATCTTGACAATTTGAAAAAAATGGGAAGTTTGAAACCAATGTAACCATGCGAGAAATGTCAAATGAGGTTAAGTTGGAAAGTTTCGAAATCTTGAAAAAATAGGAAGTTCGAAAAGATGTAGACATGTAAAAAATTAGAAAGCTTGAAAATCAAAGTGAATTTTAAGCTTGAAAATCAAAGTGAATTTTAAAAAGCTTGATAAATTGGGAAGTTGTCAAAAAATTCAAAAATTAGAGTGAATTTAAAAACAAAGTTTTTGATAACTTGGAACGTTTGAAGAACAAAGCAAACTGCAAAACAAGTCACGTCAGAGACAAAAAAGATATTTCAAAAAACTTGCAAATACATGAAAACTTGAAACAAGTTTGAAAAATGAAAATTTTCTTCCAAATTTTTAAATTAAAAGATTGAAAAAACCATGAAAACTAATAAAAAGATTGAGAAACTAGAAAGATTATCTCAAAAAGTTTAAAATTAACGTGAAATGTCAAAAAAGTTTGGATAATTGGGATGTTAAAAATTAAAGTGAAATGTCAAAAAGTCTGGCACATCGAAAAGCTTGGAAGATAAACATAAAAGCTTGAAAAAGAGTTAGAAATTAAAGTCGTGAAAATTTGAAAGTGTGGATATGAAATAAAATTCAAAGTCAAAGGGAAGAAAGTTAGAGAAATTGGAAAGTTCGAAAATTAAAGAACTAGGCAAAATACAAAACAAGTCAAACTTATTCCAAAATGAAAAAGAAAAGGTAATTGAAAAACTTGTAAAGTCATGAAAACTTCAAAAAAGTTTGAGAAATAGGAAAGTCAGAAATTTTTAAATTAATATGAAATCAATAAAAGTTTGAGATATTCAAAAAGATGATAACAAAAGTGAAAAGTCCAAAAGTTTGAGATATTCAAAGAGATGATAACAAAAGTGAAAAGTCCAAAAGTTTGAGCAATTGCAAAGTTGTCACAAAGTTTGAGAGAATGGAATAGTATGAAAACTAATTAAAAATTTTATTTGGAAAAAGTGAAAAAAAATGATAGTTGAAGAAAAATGCAAAGTTATGAAAAGTTGAAATGAAAGTTTACAAAATTGAGAAATGAAAGTTTACAAACTCCATAAAATTTACAGAAAGTTTTATACTTGAAAAAAGTTTCAAAAATTCAAAAATTTTAATATTAAAAGTAAAATATCAAAAAGTTCTAAATTTTGAAATTTTGAAAAAAGGTTAGAGAAAAAAGTTTGCAAACAAAAGTGAAACGTCTTAACATTTTAAAAAGTTTTGAGAACTAAGCGAAATGCAAAACAAGTCAATTTATGTCTTAAAATTAAAAAAACTGAAGTTCCAAAAGCAAGTCAATTTAAAGTGAAATGCAACAAGTGAGAAATTAGAAGGTTTCCAAATAAAACTGAAGTTCCAAAAGCTTGAGAAATTGGAAAGTAAAAAAATGTGAGAAAAGGGAAAGAACTTCAGAAACACTTAATAAAGTGGAACATTTGGAGAATTAGACAAAATGCAACACATGACAAGTTCGGTCAAAGTTAAAAAAAACATATTACAAAAAACATGAATAAAATTTTAAAATTTTATTCATGAAAACTTGAATAAAATTTGGGGAAAAGGAAAGGTTATACGAAAATTTTAAAATTATATAAAAATGTCAAAATTTGTTTGAGAAATACGAATGCCATGAAAACTAGACAAAAATTAAAATTTTTAAAATAAAACTTCTATCAAAAAATTAAAATTAGAATTAAACTAAAGTGTCAAAAAAGTTTGATTTATTGGAAAGTTATCAAAAAGTCAAACATTGAGAAAGTTGGAAAAAAGTTTAAGAAATTACAAAGTTTGAAAAACAAAGTAAAGTAAAAAGTTCAAAAACAATTTAAATGTTTAGAGAACTAAGCAAAATGCAAAATAAGCCAACTTAAGTCGAAGTGAAAAAGAAAAGATACTTCAATATACTCGTAAAGTCATAAAAACTAAAGCTAAAAAGTATTTCAAAATTTTAAAAATGTAAATAAAATGTTAAAAAAAAGGCTTTAGACATTCGGAAGGGTGAAATTTAAACCGAAATGGCCAAAAGTCCGAGAAATTAGACAGTTGTCAAAAACTTTGAGAGAAAGGAAAGTTGGAAAACCTCAAAAAAGTTTAATAAATAGAAAGTATGACGAACTAAGCAAAATTGGAAAGTTTGACCAACAAAATGCAAACATGCAAAAATGGTATTTGAAAATTTTCTAAAAAGTATTTTATAATTTAAACAGTTCAAAAAATTACAAACTTGAAAAATGTTAAAGAAATTGAGAAGTTTTAAAACTAAAATGACATGTCAAAAAATTTAGAGAATTTGAAAAGTTTAAAAACTTAAAGAAAATTTGAGAAATTCAAAAAATTTAATATTAAAGAGAAATATCAAAATAATTTGAGAAAATTTTAGTAATTCAAATTTTAAATATTAAAGTGAAATAACAAAATAATTTGAGAAATTAGAAGACTTGTAAAATAAAGTTAACTGTACCGGAAAAAATTGAAGAATGTTTGAGAAATTGGAAAGTTTGAAGAACTAAGTGAAATGTAAAACAAGTCAACTTATGTCAGAATGTTTGAGAAATTTGAAAGTTTGGAAAATAAAGTGTGAACTGTCCAAAAAAAAATAAAAAGTTTGAAGAACTAAGTGAAATGTAAAACAAGTCAACTTATGTCAAAGTGAAAAAGAAAAGATATTTAAAAAACTTATGAAATTTATGAAAACTTAAAATTTTTGAAAACTTGAAAGTTTATGTCGAAATTTAAAATTAAAGGGAAATGATGACAAAAAAAGTTAAAAAATCGATTAGTTTGAAAATTAAAGTGAAATGTCCAAAAGTTTGAGAAATTGGAAAGTTATCAAAAATATGAGAGATTGGAAAGTTATCAAAAAGTCGATAAATTAAAAAGTAAAAAGAACTAAGCGAAATGCATGAGTCAATTTATGTCCACAAAGATACTCAAAAAAATGTTAAAGTTTGCAAAATTGCAAAACAAACTAATAAATTATGACAAAGTCGAAAAATGATATTTAAAAAATTTATTTTAAAATTTTAAAAATAAAAGTGAAATGACAAAGAAGTTTGAGAAACTGGAAACTTAAAAATCAAAGTGAAATTGAAAAGTTGTCTAAAATTTTGAGAGATTGGAAAGTTTGAACAAGAAAAGAGTTTAATAAATTGAAAAAAAATTGAAAAAAATGTACACGTGTGAGCAATTAGAAAGTTTTAAATCCAAATGAATTTAAAAAGCTTGAGAAGTTGGAAAGTTATCCAAAGTTCGAAAATTGGAACAAACTTACACAAAATTTTTAATAAATTGGGATGATTGAAGGACTAAGCAAATTGCAAAACAAGTCAAGTCAGAATAAAAAAAGATATTTGAAAACTTGTAAAGTAATGAAAATTTGAAATGTCTTTTGCAAATAAGCAAAGTTTATTCCAAAAAATTTAAATTAAAAGGATACGAAAAATGTTCGTAAAAACGCAAAACCATGAAAACTTGAAAAAAAAAATAGAAAGATAATCTTGAAATTTAAATTAAAGTGAAACGTAAAAAAATTGAATACTTTGCAAGTTTCAAAAATAAAGTGAAAGTACAAAGTTTGAGATGTTGGAAATTTGTCAAAATATATGAGAACTTGGAGAGTCTAAAACTTGAAGTATGGACAACTAAGTGAAATGCAACACATGGCAACAACTTATGTTAAAGTGGGAAAAAAAAGAAATTTGAACTTTTAAATTAAGGAAACTTGAAAAAAGTTTGAGAAATTGAAAAGTCTTGAAAATTAAAATTAATCTCAAAAAAGATAGAGAAATTGGAAAGATGTAAAAAATTAAAAGTTTGAGAATTTGGAATGTTTGAAGAAAAAGCCAACATGTGAAAATGGCATTTGAAAATTTTGTGGAAGTTATTCTTCAATTTAAACAATTGAAAACTTTTCAAGCTCGAAATTTTTTTGTGAGATGGAAAAGTTTAAGGCTTAACATGAAATGTCAAAATTTTTGAGATATTGCAAAGTTTGTAAACAAGAAAAAAAGTTTAATAAATTGAAAAAAATGTAAAAATGTACACGTGAGCACTTAGAAAGTTAGAAAATCAATATGAATTTTCAAAAGCTTGAGAAGTCAGAAAGTTGTCAAAAGTTTAAAAATTGGAACAAACTTGAACAAAGTCTGAGACATTGGAAATTGTCAAAAAAATTGAGAACTTGGAAAGTCTGAAACTTGAATTATGGACAACTAAGTGAAATGCAACACTAATCAACAATTTATGTCAAAGTGAAAAATATAAAAGATATGTGAACTTGTAAATTTAGGGAACTTGAAAAAAAGTTGGAGAAATTGAAAAGTTTTGAAAGTTATATAAGTAATCTCAAAAAAGAGAAAATTGGAAAAATGTAAAAACTTGAAAGTTTGCGAATTTAGAAAATTTAAAAATATATATATAAACATGCGAAAATGGCATTTGAGAAATTTGTGAAAGTTTATCTATAGTTTAAATAATAATAATAATATCAAGCTTGAAAAAAGTTCGAGAGATGGAAAATTTTAAAACATAAAATGAAATGTCAAAATTTTTGAGAAATTTTAAAGATTTCAATAATAAATTGAAATGTTCAAACACATTGTGAAATTGAAAAGTTTGAAAACTTGAAGAAAGTTTAATAAATCGAAAGTATGACCAAAAAAAACGCAAAATTGGAAAGTTTGACCAAAAAAACGCAAATATGCAAAAATGGTATTTGAAAATTTTCTAAGAAGTATTTTACAATTTAAACAATTAAAAAATTTACAGACATGAAAAATGTTAAAGAAATCGAAAAGTTTTAAAACTAAAATGACATGTCAAAAAAATTAATATTAAAGTGAAATATCAAAATAATTTGAGAAATTGTAAGGTTTGTAAAATAAAGTTAACTGTACCATAAAAAAGTTAAGAATGTTTGAGAAATTGGAAAGTTCGGAAATAAAAGTGTGAACTGTCCAGAAAAAAATTGAAAAGTTTGAAAAACCAAGTGAAATGCAAAACAAGTCAACTTATGTCAAAGTGAAAAAGAAAAGATATTTAAAAGACTTATGAAATTTATGAAAACTTGAAATTTTCGAAAACTTGAAAGTTTATGTCGAAATTTAAAATTAAAGGGAAATGATGACAAAAAAGTTTAAAAATTGATTAGTTTGAAAATTAAAGTGAAATGTCCAAAAGTTTGAGAAATTGGAAAGTTATCAAAAATATGAGAGATTGGAAAGTTATCAAAAAGTTGATATATTAAAAAGTAAAAAGAACTAAGCGAAATGCATGAGTCAACTTATGTCCACAAAGATACTCAAAAAAATGTTAAAGTTCGCAAAATTGCAAAACAAACCGACAAATTATGTAAAAATCGAAAAACGATATTTGAAAATTTTTATTTTAAATTTTTCAAAATTAAAGTGAAATGACAAAGAAGTTTAGGAAACTAGAAAACTTGAAAATTAAAGTGAAATCGGAAAGTTGTCTAAAATTTTGAGAGACTGAAAAGTTTGAACAAGAAAAAAGTCTAATAAATTTAAAAAATTTTGAAAAAATGTACACGTGCGAGCAATTAGAAAGTTGAAAATCCAAATGAATTTTCAAAAGCTTGAGAAGTCGGAAAGTTGTCCAAAAGTTCAAAAATTGATACAAACTTGAACAAATTTTTTGATAAATTGGGATGACTAAAGTACTAAGCAACATGCAAAACAAGTCAAGACAGAATAAAAAAAGATATTGGAAAGTTATTCTATAGCTTAAATCGGGATGACTAAAGTACTAAGCAACATGCAAATTTAGAAAGTTTGAAAAGAAAATATATAAACATGTGAAAATGGCATTTGAAAATTTTGTGAAAGTTATTCTATAGCTTAAACTATTGAAAAATTTTCAAGCTTGAAAAAAGTTTGAGAGATGGAAAATTTAAAAACATAAAATAAAATGGCAAAAGTTTTGAGAAATTTAAAGATGTCAATAATAAATTGAAATGTACAAAGACATTGTGAAATTGAAAAGTTTGAAAACTTGAAGAAAGTTTAATAAATCGAAAGTATGACGAACTAAGCAAAATTGGAAAGTTTGACCAAAAAAATGCAAAAATGCAAAAATGGTATTTGAAAATTTTCTAAAAAGTACTTTATAATTTAAACAGTTAAAAGATTTACAGACTTGAAAAACGTTAAAGGAATTGAAAAGTTTTAAAACTAAAATGACTTGTCAAAAAATTTAGAGAATTTGAAAAGTTTAAAAAATTTAAAGAAAATTTAAGAAACTCAAAATTTTTAATATTAAAATGAAATATCAAAATAATTTGTGAAAATTTGAGTAATTCAAAATTTTAAATATTAAAGTGAAATATCAAAATAATTTGAGAAATTGGAAGGTTTGTAAAATAAAGTTAATTGTACAAAAAATTTGAAGAATGTTTTTGAAATTGAAAAGTTTGGAAAATAAAGTGTGAACTGTCTAGAAAAAATTGAAAAGTTTGAAGAACTACGTGAAATGCAAAACAAGTCAACTTATGTAAAAGTGAAAAATAATATTTAAAAAACTAGTAAAATTTATGAAAACTTCAAATTTTTGAAAACTTGAAAGTTTATGTTGAAATTTAAAATTAAAGTGAAATGATGACAAAAGAGTTTAAATATTGATCAGTTTGAAAATTAAAGTGAAATGTCCAAAAGTTTGAGAAATTGGAAAGTTAGCAAAAAGATGAGAGATTGAAAAGTTATCAAAATTTTGATATAAGCGAAATGCATGAGTCAACTTATGTCGACAGAGATACACAAAAATGGTAAAGTTTGCAAAATTGCAAAACAAACCAACAACTTATGACAAAGTCGAAAAACGATATTTGAAAATTTTTATTTGAAAATTTTCAAAATTAAAGTGAAATGAGAAAGAAGTTTGAAAAACTGGAAAACTTGAAAATTAAAGTGATATTGGTAAGTTGAGAGACTTGAAAGTTTGAACAAGAAAAAAGTGTAATAAATTGAAAAAAATTTGAAAAAATGTACACGTACGAGCAATTAGAAAGTTTGAAAATCCAAATGAATTTTCAAAAGCTTGAGAAGTCGGAAAGTTGTACAAAAGTTCAAATTTTGGAACAAACTTGAACAAATTTTTTTATAAATCGGGATGACTAAAGGACTAAGCAACATGCAAAACAAGTCAAGTCAAAATAAAAAAAGATATTTGAAAACTTGTAAAGTAATGAAAATTTGAAATTTCTTTTGCAAATAAGCAAAGTTTATTCCAAAAAAATTTAAATTAAAAGGATACCAAAAATGGTTGCAACAACGGAAAACCATGAAAACTTGAAGGAAAAATTTAGAAAGATCATCTTGAAACTTTAAATTAAAGTGAAATGTAAAAAAATTGCATAATTTGCAAGTTTGAAAAATAAAGTGAAAGTCCAAAGTTTGAGATGTTGGAAATTTGCCAAAATATATGAGAACTTGGAGAGTCTAAAAACTTGAAGTATGGACAACTAAGTGAAATGCAACACATGCCGACAACTTATGTTGAAGTTAGAAAATCCAAATGAATTTTCAAAAGCTTGAGAAGTCAGAAAGTTGTCAAAAAGTTCAAAAATTCGAACAAACTTGAACAAAGTTTGAGACGATGGAAATTTGTCGAAAAATATGAGTAATGGGTAAGTCTGAAACTTGAATTATGGACAACTAAGTGAAATGCAACACTTATCAACAATTTATGTCAAAGTGAAAAATAAAAAAGATATTTGAACTTGTAAATTTAGAGAACTTGAAAAAATAGTTAGAGAAATTGAAAAGTTTTTGAAGTTAAAATTAATCTCAAAAAAGAGAAAATTGGAAAGATGTAAAAACTATAAAGTTTGCGAATTTAGAAAGTTTGAAATAAAATTATAAACATGTGAAAATGGCATTTGAAAATTTTGTGAAGGTTATTCTATTGCTTAAACAATTAAAAAATTTTCAATCTTGAAAAAAGTTTAAAAGATGGAAATTTTTAAAATATAAAATGAAAGGCAAAATGGCCAGATTGGTATATTTTTAGAGACTTGGTGACATGTTGGTATATTTTCTTTTAGTTTTGTCAGATTAGTATAAATTTTCGATTCCAGCGCCATATAGGCCTTAAATTTGGTTGGAGTTACTGTTCCGACCAGTGCTGATGGGATTTTTTGTAAAAAACTCCCTCATCAAATACAATTTCCTGCTCCTAACCCCCCCTCCTCATCCTCTTCAACCTTCCCCTCTCCCTCCTCATCCTCTTCCTCCTCATCATCATCCTCTTCAACCTCCCCCTCCTTCTCTTCCTCTCCGATGTCGACCGGCGGCGCACGGATCTCAGACGACCTAATACCCGACCTCCCCAACAAAGTGGCGGAGCTCTACCTCATCCGCCTCCCCTTCCCCCTCACCTCCGTCGTCAGCTCCGTCTCCTCAACGTGGAACTAGACCCTCACAAACCCTAGCTTCCTCCAATCGAAATCCAGCCTCTCGCTGTCCCTTCCTCATCTCTTCGTCCTCGCCTTCGACCACATGACCCACCGCCTCCAATGGCAGGCCCTTGACCCCCATCTCTTCGTCCCTCCTCATCTCTTCGGCCGCCTTGTGTGAAGTTCACCCACGAGCATCGAACGGCCATCGAAGTTAAGTGGGTGGTCACCCTTATCAGAGAGGACTCCACTGGCTCCAACAGCAGCAGCAATGTCCACACGCTCACGAATCAAAAGATAAGCTATGTCCCCAACCACGGACTTGAGAACACAAGCAGCCTCGTAGAGGAGACCGCCACTCTCATCATCACATTAGCCGCTCTCAAGGACCACAACCCCAACCCCTTTGGAGACCGCAGAGCTTACTGCCTCAGCAACCGAATCCTGATCTCTGCTAAGAATCTCTTCAGAGCTCAATTTGAGAACCACTGTGGGCACTTTTATCTCAGGTCGCTTGAACCCACCAGGGATGAGGGAACAGAGTTCTAAGTTGTTGTTGGCTGTTGTTGTCGCTGTTGTCGTTGGGATTGCTGATGGCATTTATTAGATGATGGTGGTGGTGGTGGTGGTGGTGGGTTTTTCTTTTGAATCGACAAGGGGAAACAGAAATTAGGTTTCGGGGTTTGTTTTAGGATTGGGGAGGAGAGGGAGTTTAGGGAGGCGAGAGGACAATGAAGTGTAGTTGCAGAGAACGGTGACCATGGGAGAGAGAGAGAGGTTGAAGAGGATGATGAGGAAAAGGATGATGATGAGGGAGAGGGGGAGGTTGAAGAGGATGAGGAGAGAGGGGGGTTAGGAGCAGGAAATTGTATTTGATGAGGGGGTTTTTTACAAAAAAATATCATCAGCCCTGACCGGAACAGTAACTCCGACCAAATTTAAGGCCTATATAACGCCAGAGTCGAAAATTTATACCAATCTGACAAAACTAAAAGAAAATATATCATCATGCACCAAGCCTCTAAAAAATATACCAATCTAGCCATTTTGCCTAAAATGAAATGTCAAAATTTTTGAGAAATTTAAAGATGTCAATAATGAATTGAAATGTACAAAAACATTGTGAGACTGAAAAGTTTGAAAACTTGAAGAAAGTTTAATAAATCAAAAGTTTGACGAACTAAGCAAATTAGAATGTTTGACCAAAAAAATGCAAACATGCAAAAACGATATTTGACAATTTTCTAAAAAGTATTTTATAATTTAAAAAGTTAAAAAATTTACAGACTTGAAAAACGTTAAAGAAATTGAAAAGTTTTAAAACTAATATGACAAGTCAAAAAAATTAGAGAATTTGAAAAGTTTAAAAAACTTAAAGAAAATCTGAGAAATTCAAAAATTTATATATTTAAGTGAAATATCAAAATAATTTGAGAAATTTGAAGGTTTGTAAAACAAAGTTAACGGTACAAAAAAATTTGAAGAATGATTGAGAAATTGAAAAGTTTGGAAACTAAAGTGTGAACTGTCCAGAAAAAATTGAAAAAATTTGACCTCAGTGAAATGCAAAATAAGTCAACTTATGTCAAAGTAAAAAAAGAAAAGAAGATATCTATTATGGACTGGCTTAAGTTTGAATGGCAAGCCTGTGAGTGGAATACACTGATGGATTGGTTTAATACCAAGTTGAGAGGCAATGGTTTCAAGCAGAATTTGAAGAGGATGGCAATATCGCGGCTATATACAGCGTCTGGAGGGAGAGGAATCTCAGGTTCTTTCAGCAGAAGCCAAGCACAATTCAAGTGGTTCAGAATATCAAAATTAATATCTCAACCATTCACATGAACAATCCTATTTCAGCAGAAAATAGAGATTGGATTTTATCTTTGTAGAAGTTAGATAGTTGTTGTTAGAGGTTATTTTGTTAGTTTTCTCTCTGAAGAGATCTTGATGTTCATAACTTTTTCAATTTGGTAAATGAAATAAAATTACTTCATTGACCAAAAAAATAAACGATATTTAAAAAAACTTGTGAAATTTTTGGAAACTTGAAATTTTTGAAAACTTGAAAGTTTATGTTGAAATTTAAAATTAAAGTGAAATGATGAAAAAAAAAGTTTAAAAAATTGAATAGTTGAAAATTAAAGTGAAATGTCCAAAAGTTTGAAAATTTGGAAAGTTATCAAAAAGATGAGAGATTGAAAAGTTATCAAAAAATTGATAAATTTAAACGTATAAAGAGCTAAGCGAAATGCATGAGTCAACTTATGTCTACAAAGATACTCAAAAAAATGGTTAAGTTCGCAAAATTGCAAAACAAACCAACAACTTATGACAAAGTCGAAAAACAATATTTAAAAAAATTATTTAAAAATTTCAAAAATAATGTGAAATCACAAAGAAGTTTGCGAATCTGGAAAACTTGAAAATTAAAGTGAAATCGGAAAGTTGTCTAAAATTTTGAGAGACTGAAAAGTTTGAACAAGAAAAAAGTCTAATAAATTTAAAAAATTTTGAAAAAATGTACACGTGCGAGCAATTAGAAAGTTGAAAATCCAAATGAATTTTCAAAAGCTTGAGAAGTCGGAAAGTTGTCCAAAAGTTCAAAAGTTGCAACAAACTTGAACAAAATATTAAATAAATTGGGATGACTGAAGGACTATGCAACAGCAAAACAAGTCAAGTCAAAATAAAAAAAGATATTTGAAAACTTGTTAAGTAATGAAAATCTGAATTTTTTTTGCAAATAAGCAAAGTTTCTTCCAAAAAATTTAAATTAAAAGGATACCAAAAATGTTCGCAAACACGAAAAACCATAAAAACTTGAAAAAAATATTAGAAAGATCATCTTGAAATTTTAAATTAAAGTGAAACGTAAAAAAATGCATAATTTGCAAGTTTGAAAAATAAAGTGAAAGTCCAAAGTTTGAGATGTTGGAAATTTGTCAAAATATATGAGAACTTGGATTGTCTAAAACATGAAGTATGGACAACTAAGTGAAATGCAACACATGCCAACAACTTAGGTCAAAGTGGGGAAAAAAAGAAATTTGAACTTGTAAATTAAGGAAACTTGAAAAAAGTTTGAGAAATTGGAAAGTCTTGAAAATTAAAATTAATCTCAAAATAGATGAGAAATTGGAAAGATGTAAAAAATGGAAAAGTTTGAGAATTTGGTAAGTTTGAAAGAAAAAGTCAACATGTGAAAATGACATTTGAAAATTTTGTGGAAGTTAATTCTATAATTTAAACAATTGAAAACTTTTGATTCTTGAAACTTTTGGGAGAGATGGAAAAGTTTAAGGCTTAACATGAAATGTCAAAAATTTTGAGAGATTGCAAAGTTTGTAAACAAGAAAAAAAGTTTAATAAATTGAAAAAAATTGTAAAAATGTACACGTGAGCAATTAGAAAGTTAGAAAGTCCAAATGAATTTTCAAAAGCTTGAGAAGTCAGAGAGTTGTCATAAAGTTCAAAATTTGGAACAAAGTTTGACATTGGAAATTTGTCAAAAAATATGAGAAATGGGAAAGTCTGAAACTTGAATTATGGACAACTAAGTGAAATGCAACATTTATCAACAATTTATGTCAAAGTGAAAAATAAAAAAGATATTTGAACTTGTAAATTTAGGGAACTTGCAAAAAAAGGTGGAGCAATTGAAAAGTTTTTGAAGTTAAAATTAATCTCAAAAAAGAAAAAATTCGAAAGATGTAAAAACTTGAAAGTATGCAAATTTAGAAAGTTTGAAAAAATATATATAAACATGTGAAAATGGCATTTGAAAATTTTGTGAAAGTTATTCTATAGCTTAAACAATTAAATTTTTTTCAAGCTTGAAAAAAGTTTGAGAGATGGAAATTTTTAAAACATAAAATGAAATGTCAAAATTTTTGAGAAATTTAAAGATGTCAATAATAAATTGAAATGTACAAAAACATTGTGAAATTGAAAAGTTTGAAAACTTGAAGAAAGTTTAATAAATCGTAAGTATGACGAACTAAGCAAAATTGGAAAGTTTGACCAAAAAACTCAAACATGCAAAAATGGTATTTGAAAATTTTCTAAAAAATATTTTGTAATTTAAACAGTTAAAAAATTTACAGACTTAAAAAATGTTAAAGAAATTGAAAAGTTTAAGAAACTTAAACAAAATTTGAGAAATTCAAAAATTTTAATATTAACGTGAAATATCAAAATAATTTGAAAATTTTGAGTAATTCAAAAATTTTAATATTAAAGTGAAATATCAAAATAATTTGAAAATTTTGAGTAATTCAAAAATTTTAATATTAAAGTGAAATATCAAAATAATTTGAGAAATTTGAAGGTTTGTAAATTAAAGTTAACTGTACAAAAAAATTTGAAGAATGTTTGAGAAATTGAAAAGTTTGGAAAATAAAGTGCGAACTGTCCAGAAAAAATTAAAAAGTTAGAAGAACTAAGTAAAATGCAAAACAAATCAACTTATGTCAAAGTGAAAAAGAAAAGATATTTAAAAAAACTTGTGAAATTTATGAAAACTTGAAACTTTTGAAAACGTGAAATTTTTCAAAACTTGGAAGTTTATGTCGAAATTTAAAATTAAAGTGAAATGATGAAAAAAAGTTTAAAATTTTGATTAGTTTGGAAATTAAAGTGAAATGTCCAAAAGTTTGAGAAATTGGAAAGTTATCAAAAAGATGAGAGATTGAAAAGTTATCAAAAATTTGATAAATTTAAAAGTATAAAGAACTAAGCGAAATGCATGAGTCAACTTGTGTCTACAAAAGATACCCAAAAAATGGTAAAGTTTGCAAAACTACAAAACAAACCAACAACTTATGGCAAAATCGAAAAACGATATTTAAAAAAAATTTAAAATTTTCAAAATTAAAGGGAAATGACAAAAAAGTTTGAGAAACTGGGAAAACTTAAAAATTAAAGTGAAATTGGAAAGTTGTCTAAAATTTTGAGAGACGGGAAAGTTTTAACAAGAAAAAAGTTTAATAAATTAAAAAAAATTTGAAAAATGGAAACGTGCGAGCAATTAGAAAGTTTGAAAACCCAAATGAATTTTGAAAAGCTTGAGAAGTCGGAAAGTTGTCCAAAAGTTTGAAAATTGGAACAAACTTGAACAACATTTTTAATAAATTGGGATGCCTAAAGGACTAAGCAACATGCAAAACAAGTCAAGTCAAAATAAAAAAAGATATTTGAAAACTTGTAAAGTAATGAAAATTTTAAAAAAATTAGCAAATAAGCAAAGTTTATTCCAAAAAATTTAAATTAAAAGGATACCAAAAATGTTCGCACAAATGGAAAACCATGAAAACTTGGAAAAAAATACAAAGATCATCTTGAAATTTTAAATTAAAGTGAAATGTAAAAAAAATTGCATAATTTGCAAGTTTGAAAAATAAAGTGAAAGTCCAAAGTTTGAGATGTTGGAAATTTGTCAAAATATATGAGAACATGTGGAGAGTCTAAAACTTGAAGTATGGACAACTAAGTGAAACGCAACATGCGCCAACAACTTATGTCTAAGTGGAAAAAAAAGATATTTGAACATGTAAATTAAGGAAACTTGAAAAAAGTTTGAGAAATTGAAAAGTCTTGAATATTAAAATTAATCTCAAAAAGATAGAGAAATTGGAAAGATGTAAAAAATTGAAAAGTTTGATAATTTGGAAAGTTTGAAAAAAAAAGTCAACATGTGAAAATGGCATTTGAAAATTTTGTGGAAGTTATTCTATAATTTAAACAATTGAAAACTTTTCAAGCTTGAAAATTTTTTAAGTGATGGAAAAGTTTAAAGCTTAACATGAAATGTCAAAAATTTTGAGAGATTGCAAAGTTTGTAAACAAGAAAAGAAGTTTAATAAATTAAAAAAAATTGTAAAAATGTACACATGCGAGCAATTAGAAAGTTAGAAAATCCAAATGAATTTTCAAAAGATTGAGAATTCAGAAAGTTGTCAAAAAGTTCAAAAATTGGAACAAACTTGAAAAAGTTTGTGACATTGGAAATTTGTAGAAAAATATGAGAAATGGGAAAGTCTGAAACTTGAATTATGGACAACTAAGTGAAATGTAACACTTAACAACAATTTATGCCAAAGTGAAAAATAAAAAAGATATTTGAACTTGTAAATTTAGGGAACTTGAAAAAAAAGGTGGAGCAATTGAAAAGTTTTGAAAGTTATAACTAATCTCAAAAAAGAGAAATTGGAAAGATGTAAAAACTTGAAAGTTTGCGAATTTAGAAAGTTTGAAAAAAACATATAAACATGTGAAAATGGCATTTGAAAAGTTTGTGAAAGTTATCTATAGTTTAAATAATTGAAAAAATTTCAAGCTTGAAAAAAGTTTGAGAGATGAAAAGTTTTAAAAGATAAAATGAAATGTCAAAATGTTTGAGAAATTTAAAGATTTCAATAATAAATTGAAATGTTCAAAAACATTGTGAGATTGAAAAGTTTGAAAACTTGAAGAAAGTTTGAAAACTTGAAGAAAGTTTGTAAAACTTGTCAAATTGCAAAGTTTGAAAATTAAAGTGAAAAATCAAAAAAATTTGTAAAGGTTGTAGAACTAAGCCAAATACAAAACAAGTCAAGTTGTCAAAGTTAAGAAAACATATTTTAAAAAATTTGTAACGTCACGAGTTGGAAAAAGTTTGCAAAAGTAGAAAGTTTATTTGAAAATTTTAAAATTATATTAAGTTGTGGTTTGAGAAATCGGAAAGCCATGAAAACTTCAAAAAAATGAAAAATTGGAAAGGTTATTTAGAAAATTTTAAAATTAAAAGGAAGTGTCAAAAAGATCTAGAAAGTTTTGTGAAAATCTATATTAATTATTTTAGCTATTGGAACCTTTTCATGATTAAGACTTTTCTACATCTACAAATATGAAACCGTGAAAATTCAAGAAAATGGAAATTTTGAGAATTAAAATGAAATGTCAAAAGAGGTTGACAAACTAGAAAGGGCAAAATGGCTAGATTGGTATATTTTGTAAAGGCTTGGTAACATGTTGGTATATTTTCTTTTAGTTTTGTCAGATTAGTATATTTTGTCGACTCTGACGCCATATAGGCCTTAAATTTGGCTGGAGTTACTGTTCCGACCGGTGCTGATGGAATTTTTTGCATAAAACCTCCTCGTCAAAAACTCATCCTGCTCCTAACCCCCCCCCCCTCCTCATCCTCATCCTCATCCTCTTCAACCTCTCCCTCTCCCTCCTCATCCTCTTCCTCCTCTTAAACTGTATTTGGGTCCCAACGGCAGTTCCCTGAGAAGGAATGGTCAAGATGTGCTTGGCCGGGGTTGCGTAACCAGGAGGGATGCTCGGCTAGGGGTGCTTGGCTGGAGGGAGCTTTGCCGATGCACTTAAATACCCTTAAACTCGTTTAATGCCACGTAAAACATCTGAATTAATGGTCACTTTCAGGGGGGGAATTGCTAACGAATGTGTTGAGGGGTGTAGATAACATGGACGTGAAGGTTTTTATGCAATTTACCCAATGGAAAAACCAACACATAAATCCCCCTCCCCTTTATAAAAAATTCCCAAACACCCCCAAACCCCTCAAAAACAAACCTCCATTGATCTCCGCTGTCCGTTCCCGTCGTCCTTCAATCCCACTCCCTCCTCATATAAACAACAATGAAGCGAACAAGAGCAGACCCATCTCAATCCAAGCTCCCCCCCCCCCATCAAAGACCCACAAGAGATCCAAGAACCCGAACCCAAAAAAACAATCCAAAACCCTCAAGCCCATCGAAGCGCCATCATCTTCAGCCGCATCCACAGCACACAACAAACACCACGAAGAGCAACCCATTGCCGACGAATTGGATTTTAGGGAGAGCTTCGGGTTCTGGTGTGGCTCAATAGAGGAGGATCTTCTATTGGGCTGGTTGCCCTGGACTAGGGCTTTAATGGAGGAAGATGGGGGTTAAGAGCAGGATGAGTTTTTGATGAGGGGGTTTTATGCAAAAAAATCCCATCAGCACTGATCGGAACAGTAACTCCGACCAAATTTAAAGCCTATATGACGCCGGAGTCGACAAAATATACCAATCTGACAAAACTAAAATAAAATATACCAACATGTCACCAAACCTCTACAAAATATACCAATCTGACCATTTTGCCAACTAGAAAGTTTGAAAACTTTAAAAAAAGTATGGTAAAAAAGGAAAGTTTGAAAAAATGTACACATGTTGGAAAATTACAAATTTTTGAGAAATTGAAAAGCTGTCAAATATTAATATCTGAGGAATTGGAGGGCTTGGAAACTCGAAGAAAGTCTAATAAATTGAGATGTTAGGAGAACGAAGCAAAACACACAGCATGTCAAGTCATATCAATGTTAAAAAGAATAAATGTGAAATAACTTTAAAGTCATGAAAAATTGAAAAACGATTGAAAAAATGGAAAGTTTATTTCAAAAATTTTAAAATTAAAGTAAAATATCAAAAAGAATTAAGAAATTTGAAAACTTCAAAAAAGGTGGAAAATTTGGAAAGGTTATTATGAAAAGTTTAAAATTAAAGTGAAATGTCAAAAATACTAAAGAAATTAAAAATTTTGACAATTAAAGAAACATCCAAAAGTTTGAGACATTGGAAAATTGTCAAAAAGTACAAGAAATTGGAAATTTTGAAAACTTGAAAAAATTCAATGAATTGGGAAGTATGGAGAGAAGCTTGAAGCTTGAAAAAACTTTGAGAACTAGAAAGTTTGAAATTTCAAATTAAATCTGAAAAAAAATTAGGAAAATAGAAATTTACAAAATCTTGAAAGTTTGAGAAATTAAAAATTTTAAAACAATGTAAAGATGTGAAATTTGTATTTGAAAAGTTTGTCAAATTTTGTATTAATTATATAAATCGTTGAAAACTTTCCAATATCATGATTTATTCATAAAATATGAAAACTTGAAATCTTTTCACAAATCGGAAGATTTGAAAATTAAAGCAAAATGTCAAAAGAGGTTGAGCCATTGGAAATTTTCACCTACTTGAAAAAAATGGAATGCCTGGAAAAAATGTATACATGTGAGAAATTAGAAAGTTTAAAAAACAAAGTGAATTTTCAAAAGCATGAGAAACTGGAAGTTGTCAAAAAGTTTGAGAAATTGGAAAATTTAACCTTGGAAAAAGTTTAATAAATAGGAACGTGTGCAGCACTAAGAAAAATGCAAAACAAGCAAAATTATGTAAAAGTTTAAAAACAAAGATATTTGAAAAATTTGTGAAATTGAAAAAAAAATAAAAACAATGGAAAGTTTATTTCAAAAATTTTAAAGTTAAAGTAAAATGTCAAAAAGGTTTGAGATAAGGGAAAATTTGCAAAATAGTCCGTTTTTGATAATTATTTAGCAAAATAGACCGTTTTGCTAAATAATTAGCAAAATAGGCCTCTTTTTTACCAACAGACCAAAAAGAGGTCTATTTTGCAAAACAACTCAGAAAACATACGGGACTAGTAGTCTCGTATGTTTTAATCACGGATTAGTAAACTCAGAAAATTTCATAAAACATCGAGATGAACTCAGAAAACATACGGGACTACTAGTCCTGTATGCTTTCTGAGTCATTAATTTGTGATTAAGTTGGCTCTAAACATACGGGAGTAGTAGTCCCGTATGTTTTCTGAGTCTTGTTTTTCAAAATCAACCTCTTTTTTTCAAAAGAGGTCTATTTTGCTAATTATTTAGCAAAACGGTCTATTTTGCTAAATAATTAGCAAAAACGGACTATTTTGCAAATTTTCCCTTGAGATAATGGAAAGCCATGAAAACTTGTAATAGAATTGAGAACTGGAATGATTATTTTGAAAATTCAAAATTAAAGTGAAAAGTCAAAAAAGATTGAGAAATTATAAATTTTGAAAAGTAAAGTGAAAATGTCAAAAAGGTTTGAGAAAATGGAAACCCATGAAAACTTGAAAAAGGATTGAGAAATTGGAACGATCATTTTGAAAAAATCAAAATTAAAGTGAAACATCAAAAAAGATTGAGAAATGGGAAAGTTTGAAAATTAAAATTAAACGTCCAAAAGTTTAAGAAATTGGAAAGTTGTCAAAAAGTTCGAGAAATTAGAAAGATTGAAAACTTTAAAAATAATAAATTACAAAGTATGGAGAATTGAGCAAAATGCAAAACAAGTCAACAACTTTAATTCAAAGTAGAAAACAGGAAATTCAAAAAAATTTGTAAAGTCATAAAAACCATAAAGCGTTTTGAGAAATTGAAGAGTTTGGAAGTTAAAATGAAATCTCAAAAAAGATTGAGAAATTGGAAAGTTATAGAAACTTGAAAGTTTGACAAATTGGAAAGTTTGAAAAAAAATGTCAGCATGTGAAAATGCCAAATGGCATTTGAAAATTTTTTTGGAAGTTATGTTGAGTTTAAACAATTGAAAACTTTCCAAACTTAAAAAGCATATGCTTACAAAACATAATATACATAACCTTTATACGATCATTAAATAAACAAAGTCGAACCACAATTAGTAGTGCATTAGGGATAAAGGGTTAATAGGTCTGCCATAAAACAATGCTAGGAAACCTAAGGATGTAATCCCAAGAAGTGAAGAAATCATGAATTAGTGTGTAAAAATTGGTGCGCATTATGAGCAAGTCCAAACAAACTGGAATACATCTCCAGTCACGAATATGAGTCAATTAAAAATGCCTCCAAGGGGATAGACTTGTGACACCCACAATATCGCTATAAATGGGCTAACGTAGGTTGACATTTGACACTATACAATCTTAAAAAGCATGTCCAGGATTAATCAGTTGACGCAACCTCAATATCCAACTCCAAAGACAAGTGATAATTATAAGTTGATGTGTCACTTACAACAACTAATGAAGAGCAAAACAATGATGAAATACGGACGACACAATCATTAAACCAAAAACATATATATGAATATATGATAAGACTGGATTCGTGAAAAAGCAGAATGGTAGTCATCCATCTATATTAAGTTCTAATGAAGATATTTACATACAGAAACAAACTATACAATAATAAGTGCATACAATAACAAGGTAACATATTTTGAAGGGAAAAAATGGGTAGCACGATGTTAAGGTACCTTGCCATTAAGGTTGCCACTTCCAAGCTCCTCACTTTTTTATCAACAACTTGTTGTTAACACCCCAAGCTCCTCCGTTTCTTGATCGATCTGCCATAAAGAAAAATCATTTAGCTTCAGGACTAGGGTTTCAGAACAGACATTGGGGAAAGAGGGGGAAGAAAGAACGAATTAGAGAGAACCGTTAAGAGGAAATTGTTAGTGCAATTGGATGTAATATACCTCAAACCTGGCCGTTAAATTGCAGCTTCCAAGCTTTTCCCCTTCCAATCTCCTCAATTTCTTGACCGATCTGCCAACAAAGATGGAAATCCATCAGCTTTAGGGCTTCGGAAAAGATTTTGTGCAGAAAGGGGAAAGAAAAAAATAAAATCTTTCAAATCCAAAACAAAAAGAGAGAGAGAGAGAGAGAGAGAGAGAGAGAGAGAGAGAGAGAGAGAGAGAGAGAGAAGATGTCTCATGAATTTTTGAGAGAAATCGACAACTAAAAAAACTCGTAAAAGAACGAAAACTAGGGAGAATTGATGTCTAGCTTACCTCCAAACTTTGCCGACTCCGAGCTCGATCGATCGGCCATAAACTTTTGAGTTAGGGTTTCGAGAGAGACTTTTGGGGAGAAGAGCGGAAGATGGAGGCTAAAAGTGAGGGGAGCTTTATGAAGGCGGTTTTATCATAGGGAATAAGGGTTTAAGGGATACCTTATTTATTATTATACTGAAATCCCAATGGAAATAGGATTACTGCGGCGGCGAGTTTTAGAGAGAGCGATCTGATCTGGGAAATAAGGGTTTAAGGGGTATTTATGTCCTAAATTTCAACGGACTCTTTCTTAATTGAGCGTTAAATTGAGGCGATGCCTAAATTAAGATTCTGTTTCCCCTTCTAGTCTAAATCATTAGTTTGCTGTACATGCTAATCTCCTGCACTTTTTAAGTAAAATAGCGCGCCCCTTCGTAATTATAGCAGTTTCTTTTTGTTCTTTTTTTATTTTACTTTTTTGGATGGCAGTTTCTTTTTGTTAGTTTATGGGGATGCGGGGGCGCGGGGTGGGGGGGTTTGTTTTTTTAAGGTAGTTTTGGGGTACTAGACTTCTCTGACTATAGTTCATTTATTATTGTTGCCCGATGTGATCAGATGAGGAGAAAATCTTAATTTGGTTAGAAAAAAACACAATTAAATCATGCTAAACTTCCATTAACTACTATTAATACTCCTCATACACATTAAAGTTGGGCAGCTATGTCACTGGATTGTTATTTTTTTAACTTCCAGGTTAGAAACACTCCCCTTATTCTACATGGAGATATTTGAGAATATAATAAAAACTTCAACTAGTAAGGAGACGCCACGTCATTTGACCTTGTTTTGGGTGATCATTCTCAACTAGAAAATTTTAATTCAGAAGCTCTTCAGTTATTTTATGAAGATATTTGAGAATATAATAAGTGGTGTTTGGTTGCACAATTTTATAGAAAATTTTTCTCAAAATGTTTGACAATGGCAATTCTGTAATTAAAAATTTTCTGTAGATTTTCGTAAACTGTGTTTGGTTCAAAAAAAATTTACAGAAATGTTTTTTGTAAAGTACAAAAAAGTAACAAAATTTACAGAAATCAATTTCTCTCAAAATAGGCGAAAATCACCCAGAAATCTGACACCACATTGACACGTTTCTATAAAGTAAACAATTTTCTATAAATTTAGGGAGCGTTTGATTCAATTTCTACAAATTATAGAAAATCTTGCTATTTTCTATAAAGTTATGGGTCATTTTCTTGTTTTGAACCAAACAAGCAAAGTAAAAAAAATAAGAAAATGTACTTTAGAAATACGAAGAAATCATATTTTGAGTGGAAAACATTTCCTATAATTTGTAGAAATTGAACCAAACACCCCAAATGAGGAAAATTCATGAGCATAAAGAAATCGATTATGGAAACATCGTATAGGCGCAACTACGCAAAGGCAATAGATCACACACGTGCAACGCATGAGATGTTGCAATTTTGGCACGAGAATGAAGATAAAAAAGTGTCACGGGACACGGGGTATACATAGATGTAGCAAAATCATATAAATTAGTTAACAAACTAGTTGAGCTAGCAAAGTATAAATGAGAGCCGTGCAAAATGTAGATCGGTCCAGTGTATCCCAAGCAGCCGATAAACACAACACTAAAACATCGGAGCAAACCATGAAACTTTTGTGCGTCCAGAACCACGAGCAAGCTTGTATCCATGCTCACTCCAAGTACATTAGCATAATAAGATCAGTTTCTTAGATGTCATTTATTTTATGTTACATGACAGTACATAATGTAATATGCACTATTACATTCCAGATGTTACGAACAAATAAAGAAACATTCATCGCTCCAACTGAAACTTCTGGGTAGTCCTTAGCGTTCACAATGACGGTTACCAAATATTAAGGACTTTATTCAAGTTAAGTTGTTGCTAGACTTTTTACAAGCTTTAATCATTTTGTCACAACTTAGTTACATACATGCTAGTTTGTGCTAATCAATTAGTCATGGAAGACCCTTTGGCTTATGTATGTACCAAATGGGAGAAATCCAGTTTTAGAAATCTTCAGTTTTAAATATAAATTAGTCCTAAATCTTATTTAAACTCCATGTTCTTTTGAACTTGAAAACAGCTCAGGTTCTACGCACTGCCAAATTTTACCAGTAATTTATCTCTATTTTACTTCTTTTTAAATTGGTGACTTAGAAAGTTTTAGTCCATTAAAACATCTCATTATACTAAGCTCATTCATATTGCTCGTCTTCTCCCCACTCCACACTCTAGATCAAGAATGTCTTCCTTGAACATAATCCCGGTTATCTGGAAAGCTGGAAATGAGCTCATATTTAGAAAGAAAATCCTGAACCTGAGCTATCGATCAATCAAGTCAACTTTTTCTTGAAGATCAGGTTGAGCGATATCGAATGGCAGATACTCGAAGCAATAGCAGTAGAAGAGTATCTTCCTTGGTTTAACATAATCCCGGTTGTCTGGAAAGCTAGAAATTAGCTCATATTTAGAAAGAAAATCCTAAACTGAGCTATTGATCAATCAAGTCAAACTTTTCTTGAAGATCAGGTTGAGTGAGATCGAATGACAGATACTCGAAGCACTAGTAGTAGAAGATGGTGAAGCTACTTGTGCATATCCAGTTTTGTCTCCTAGCTAGAATTTTGTGACAATTTTTGGGATCATGTAGGCTTTTGGTGAGCTTTTGGAGTTCAATATTTTTGAATTCTATTAATAAGAGTTAGAGATGAGAATGTGGAAAGAATCTGTATATATTAACAGTTTTGAATTGATATCTTACCTTCCTGGCAACCAAAAAATAAATAAATATAATAGTTGAAATAGAAACCCTAATTCATTATGAGATCTCTTGGGCTTTATATAGGCCCCTACACAACTTACAAATAAGTCCCTAACTAATACTAATATGTCAACACTCCTCCTCAAGATGGGCGAAAGATATCTACTAAGCCCATCTTGTCACATCCTCTAATCATATCTACTGAGCTAAGTCCTTTAGTCAGACAATCTGCTGCTTGGTCCTTAGTCGAAACATGACTTAGCTCCAGTAGTCCACTATCCAACTTCTCTTTGATGAAGAACCTATCGATCTCGATGTGTTTGGTTCTATCATGCTGCACTGGGTTGTTGGTGATACTGATGGCTGACTTGTTGTCACACCACAACTTCATCTTAGCTCCTTGATCCAGCTTCAGCTCCACCAGCATACTCTTCAACCATAGCAACTCAGCAACTCCTAAGGCCATAGCTCTATACTCTGCCTCAGCTGTCGATCTCGCCATCACCGACTGCTTCTTGCTCTTCCACGAGACTAAGTTGCCTCCTATAAAGATGCAGTATCCTGAGGTGGACCTCCTGTCATCAGCACAGCTAGCCCAATCAGAGTCACAATAGCCCTCAATGCTCATGTGTTCATTCTTCCTGAAGATTAGCCCTTTTCCGGGGGCATTCTTCAAATGCCTTAGAATCTGGTACACTGCGTCCATATGACCCTTCCTTGGATCATGCATGTAGCGACTCACCACGCTCACTGCAAAAGAGATATCGGGACGTGTGTGACACAGATAGATCAACCTGTCCACCAGCCTTTGGTATCTATCACGATCAACTGGTTCTCCAGCTTCAGCACCCAGCTTAAACTTCTGGTCGATCGATGTAGTTGTAGGTTTGCATCCTAACATTCATGTTTCTTTGAGAAGATCCAGTGCATACTTTCTCTGGGATAGGACGATCCCCTCCGCTCCTCGAGCTATCTTTATTCCAAGAAAGTATCGAAGCAAGCCAAGATCTTTCACCTCGAATTCCTTACCCAGTCTCACTTTGAGTTGGGCAATCTCCTTCTCATCATCCCCTGTAATAATCATATCATCCACATATACTGCCAGCAAGGTGATGTGACCTCCACTTCTTTGAAAGAACACGGTATGATCGGTGCTGATCTGCTGGTATCCCATACCAATCATAGCCATCCTGAATCTATCAAACCAAGCACGAGGAGACTGCTTTAGCCCATAGAGAGACTTCTTCAATCTGCAGACATTTCCCACTGTCTGATCTGTACTGAATCCTGGTGGTATCTCCATGTATACCTCCTCCACTAGATCTCCATGAAGAAATGCGTTTTTCACATCTAGTTGGTGTAGCTTCCATCCACCATTTACTACCAGAGAAATTAAGGTCCGAACAGTGCTCATCTTTGCCACCGGTGCAAAAGTCTCATCGTAGTCGATGCCATATGTCTGACTACATCCTTTTGCCACCAGACGAGCTTTGTAGCGCTCAACCTGTCCATCTGGATTCTGCTTCACAGTGAAGACCCACTTGCATCCAACTGCTCTCTTCCCTTTTGGTAGTTTTACTAACTCCCAAGTGCGGTTCTTCTCAAGGGCCCTTAGCTCTTCGTGCATAGCAGCTTTCCATTTCTGGTCCTTCTTTGCAACCTGCCAATTGTTAGGTATAGTAACAGAGTCCAGTGATGCAATGAATGCTCCATGTGCAGGGTGGATGTTAGAATATGATACAAACTGAGCAAGATCCCAACCATATCTATCGGGAGGATTTCCCGCATTACTGCGAGTAGTCCTCCGTACAGTTATTGGTGTGGGATGAGTAGGAAGAGGAATGGAATCACCTTGAGAGGAATCTGATGGTGGTGTAGGTGTCTCAGGAGTCTAGGCAGGTGTTGGCAAGAGACTTGGCACCAGTGGCACTGTAGGTATTGTTCCCGCAATTTGTTTCCCCTTCCTACTATAGGTAAGTAGTTCCCCCTGAGCCATTGGTCTAACACGTCTTGTCTCATTCTCCTCTTCTTCTTCATTCTCTTGCTCCTCCTCAACCAAGTCTCCTTCCCAAGGAATCGTTACAGAAATTGATTTTTCTGATCTCTTACCATTCTCAGACATTGATTTCTTCATATTTACCAATCTCTCACCATTCTCCTCCTCTCGCCTCATACTTCCAGTATTAGGCGAGTTACCAACGGATGAAGTTACCTTCCGGGTGTAATATGGCTCGAGTTCTCGGAAGTGCACTGTTCGCGGGAAAAATCGTAGCTTTCTTCACTGATTCCATTGCTATCTCAAATAACTGTTTATCGGTTACAAAGATCCGGTCTTTTTATAAGATCCGGTTACAATGAAAATCAAATAAAAGAAATAAAAATTATAACTTTTTCTCTTGTTTGTCGAACAAATCACGAGCTCCTGTTTTACGGTCGCTCGCTTGCGTGGGTTCTTCGCCTGCGCCGGGGTTTATCCGTGGACCACCGTGAGATCTAGATCCGGTCGGATCTACGCAGTATGACGGGTATTATTTCACGAAGGAAATAATAGCCGGGGGGATTATTTCACCAAGGAAACAATCGCCCGAATCTCGGGATCAAAGACCAAGCTTTGATCCGGAGTATGCCTGCGTAGATCTGAGATCCAGTCCTCTCGAACTCTTGCCTTATTTGGCGTTGACGATCGTCGAGCACCAGATCTGGAAGAGCGAGTCCTCAAAGTCCCAAAGCTTGGATCTTTTTAAGTTCTGAGCCTTGAATCCAGCAGAGCTTCGTCTCTCCAAATTTTCCAACCCTGAAAAAATGAACCAAGCCCTCTATTTATAGGCCACCTTTACTGTGCCCGCGCACAGGTGGCCGACACACCGAGCCACCTTGAGGTGGCTCGGTTTTGGCCGAGCCCCTCTAGGTGTTGGGGTTTCCCGTCGTTTTCCGTTTTCCGGTTCTGTCCGTGATTCGGTTGTGTGCTTGAATTGTTCGGACTCGATTCGTTGACCTGATTTGGTAGTAAATCTGGTTCCTGATTTGGCAGTAAATCCACTTCTGAGTTCGAGTCCGAAACTAATCTTGATTCGATCGTGATTCGTCCGAGTCTGCTCTTGGTTGGATGACTCATTGATTCCTCAACCCGTTAGCTTGATTCCGCACGCGAGTGGATTCATTCCGTTGTTTGCGTGCGGTTCGTTAGCCTCGTAGCCTCGTTAATTCGTTTCGTCGCGTATCACTTGGCTTCGGTGTTGTGGACTAACAATCGTGTCTGCATACGTCGCCCGATGGTCGGTTTGTCGAATCGGCGTCGTCGAGCTGTGTTAAGGGACCTATAGGCAGTTTTATACGCCTACAGATACCCCCTCCAAAGTATTTCAGCCTCGTTCTTTTATAGAAGAGTCTGGAATACTTTGGATATGATTGTCCCATCCTTCAATCGGTAACAACAGGATATTTGGAATGGCTTCTGTTCTTAATTCCTTCAGTCCTCCAGGCTATTCGGTGCTTTGTCGAATGTCTGTAAGGGTTCCGGTGCTGCATTTATTGTCTGACCGTCTGTCGGAATTTTGAATTTGAAGTCGATTCTCGATTTCCTGACTTTTTAGCTCGAGTTGGTTGCTTCAACATAGAACTGATCATCGATTGACATTTGCGATGCGTTGTCCGGCGTCTGAGCTTCATTGCGACGCGTTGTCCGGCATTCGACACATTTTATACTCGTACGTCTGCTGGAGTATACACAGTTTAAGCTCTTAAGGAATTGGAGCGTGGCAGATACTTGAGTCACGAGACCAATTTGTAAAATTGATGCGTCAATGACTCGTATTTATAGAATTTTTGGCAAATTCTCAGCCATCAACGGGTTTAATAAGCCTTTACCGACTACCGTTTGAGTCGGGCTAGCATGCGGATTGTTTAAGTCCGTTCCGCATGTGACGTTAAGCTAAAAGAGTTAACCCTTCTAGTGCTACGATATTGAATACGTAGACTTCGTCTTTCTCCTGTGAAAAGACTAAACAGCAACGTGTATGAGACGTTGACTTACGATTTTTGGCAAATCCTCAGCCTTCAACGGATTTGACGTGCTCTTACCGATTACCGTTTGAATCGGGCTTACATGCGGATTGTTTTAACCCATTCCGCATGTGACGTTGTGTTAAAGGAATGAACTCCCTTAGACTCTGTGCTATGATGTTAAATACATAGGCTTCGCCATCGTTACGGGAATAGGCTACCCGATGACGCGTGTTAGGCGCTGACTTATCCTTACTTAGGATTCGGGATAAAATTCCCTAGACTAGAATTCCGGTGTCTTCTTCAATCGGTGAAAGACTAAACCGGCAAAGCGTGTTAGGCGTTGACTTATCCCTACTTAGGATTCGGGATAAAATTCCCCGTGCGTGTGAAGCACGGATTATGGTGTTATTAATAACAACCTGCCACAATGTCGAATATGTGGGCTTCTGTCCCTTTTTTTTACGGTTAAGGACTAACCGGCAACGCGTGTTAGGCGTTGGCTTATCCCTTCTTAGGCTTCGGGATAAAATTCCCCGTACGTGTGAAGCACGGATTTTAGGAGTTTGAAAAAGCGGAGTCTTCTCTTGGGGCAAAGACAAACCCGATGCGGGAGAGGAAGAATTTTATATTCTATCTCCCAACACTGAAGAGGAAGAATTTTATATTCTATCTTCAGTTGGAAAGGAGACTCGAGGTGGGATCTCCACCTCCAAAATCCGGAAAGGTGAAACTAAAAGTGGGATCTCCACTCCGAGAATCGAAAAGATTCGGATAACCCTAACTGTCGGAAGATTTGATTACCGAACTAAAGATGAATTTCTAGTTTATCAAGAGTGAATTGTGGTTTTGGTCCTAACTGTAAGAAGGTTTGACCAAGCGGGAGTTTGAGGTGACCTTAACTATAGGAAGGTTTGATCACTTGATTTGAAAGTGGACCTCTCGTTCATTGGAGGAATCGAGAGGGGATTTTGGTTGTGGTCCTAACTGTAGGAAGGTTTGACCAAGTGCGAGGTTTAAAATGATCCTAACTGTAAGAAGGTTTGATCGCTCGATTTATGGGCCTCTCGTTCATTGGAGGAATCGAGAGGGGATTTTGGTTGTGGTCCTAAGGTTTGACCAGGTAAACGGTGGGTTTAGTGCTTATCACTTTATTTGTAATGATCGGGTTATCCCTAAGAAAATTACATGTAACATTCTTTCAGTAACTTCCCGTTACATGACTTATCCACCCCCAGCTTTTCTTGCGAAACTGGGTTTATTATCGTATCGGCTGCATGATCAGGTTATCCTTAAGAATACCACGCATGGCACTCTCTAGGAACTTCCCGTGGAAGAAAGGAAATAGTTTAGACTCATATACCTATTGGAGTATAAGAGAGCAGTTTAACCTCTTATACCGATCGGAGGATTGAGAAGCAGTTATACTCATATACTCTTCGGAGTGCAGGAAGGAGCAGTTTATTCTCTTATACTTATCGGAGTGTTGCCGTTCTCAACTGGCTTACTCTAGCGTTATGACGCCGGCTTCAACCAAGGTCTGGATGCTATTCTTTAAAGTAAAGCAGGCCTTGGTGGGATGAAGAATCCTCCTGTGGTATGCGCAGTACTTCGGATCCGCAGTATTGTCAGCTTCCTCCTGATTCGTGATCGGTGGCAGCTTGATCTTGTTATTTTCAAGGAGGGATTTGAAGATGGCTGGAACATCTTCGTCCTTGAAGGAGTACTCTTTTTGGGGCCTCTGATCCGAAGTCTTCTGCTGTCTCCGGGACTGCTGTTGCGACGTTTGATTAGCATCGACAGCCGCTGCAGGTGTCTTGCCTTTACCACGGGAGGCGAAGTTAGAATTCGGAGGCTTAGTTGTTGATTGACTCCTCTCGGCTTTCTTCCTTCGGAGGAAGCGTTCGGCTTGTTCTCCGCGCACATTCAGATCCTTCCACGTCTTGGACGGTGCTGTCCCCATTGCTTCCAACACGTCCAAGGACAAATTATTATGGCAGGTCTGGAGAATAAACTCCTCAGTGATCGGGTCCCGGCAATTCAACGCCTTGTTCCGGAACCTTTTGACGAAGGTGTCGACTAACTCCCCGTCTTTCTGTTTCTCATCCAGCAACGATCCGATAGATATCTCGGTGTCGTCGTCGAAGAAGTTAGTGAGGAACTTAGTCTCCATATCGTCCCAGCTATTCATGCTACCTGGCTTGAGACGGCGATACCAATCGAAGGCGGCTCCGCGAAGAGTGCCAACGAATGACCGTACCATCAGAGGCTCATTGCCAGAGATTACCCCCATGTGTGATTTGAAATAAATCACATGCTGAGTGGGTGAACCCTTCCCATCAAACGGCGTGAAGTTGATTAGGTTGAACTTCGCCGGATATGGGATTGATTCCCATTCTCTTGGGTATGGACAAGGAATGCCCGTTTTCTTCACCTCCTGAGCAGAAATCAACGTATTGATCTTGCTTTCGAGGTTTTTGATCTTCAAACTTTCACCCGTGTTTTCGTTAGCACGATTTTAAGGTGGAAGCGTAGCGTTATGACTAGCATCCTCATTACCACCCCCTGCATTGACGGGCGGATTATTAGCATTGCGAGCTTTATCCGTATCCGTGTGCTCATCTTCCTGAACAACCTGGTTACGGCGGCTTGGTTCGCCTTGCTGGTTCGTCAGTGCCTGGATTTGTTGCTCATGCATTTCTCTCATACTCTGCATGGCCATCTGCATTTCGAATCTGAAGCTCTCCTGTTGTTTGGCCATGGCTTCTTCGAGCATCTTGGCCACTTATTCCGCACTTATCATAAATGACTCATGGGGTTGTCCTTCGCTGGACACTGTATTATCTGATGCGATAGCAGAGCAGGCATCCGATTCTTCATCTTCTGAAGGTAGTCTTGTCCGAACCCTACCATAGGTTGCTCGTATGATGGCTCCGGACTGCAGACGAGTTACACGCCGAGGTATTTCCGGAATTGACTCAGGATTACCCTGTGTCGATGTCCTTTTGCTGGTCATATTAGTGGTGACCCTCGGAAATTCTCCATCTTCAACCACCGTTCTTCTTTGTCGGAAACGCCTAGGCCTTGGTTTTAGCGTTTCGGTACTGAGTCTTTCGAAAACCGAAACTCTTTCGGGGACTGTATTGGTGCATCTGCACTCAGACAATACCGCCCGGATGAGTTTGGAACAAGGGCATTGAGTTTCTAGCCTTCGAGGATTTCTCTTTCTGGCTTTGCTCGTATCCCCAACACGATAGTACAACTCGTCAGTTTGAAGGTCGGAGTAACCTATCGTGTGTTGGCACGATTTCTCAGGTATAACGCAATCATCATCAGACGATAACGTTTCCTTCTGAGAGCGAACTACCTTCTTTGGGCTTTCGAGAGTCACGCGCCTCGAAACGCGCCTTTGTGGGCGTGAATTCTCAACGGGCTCCTGAACTTCAATGCGCAAAGTAGTGCGCTTGGGTGCCATGATTTCTTTGTCATGTTGAGGGTTGCGGCGACCCCCAGCATGTTGATTCGTTCGGGGCTTTCTTAGTGGGCCCAAACGTTCTTGGATTGGAGCTTTGCTTCGCCTCTCGGGAAGTGGACCGAGGCGCTCCAAAACCGACCTCCTTTTCTGGGACGGTCCTGCGGGATCTTCCGGGGCAGTTGTGGAAATTATCGGCGATTTGGATTGATTCGCCGGAAGTTGAACTTTCAAGGGCTGCAGTTGTTGCTCCTTAGTCTGAATCGCCGCTTCAGACTTAGGCCTCCATACTTTGCGAGTTGGTGGTGATTTCTTGGCCACTTCATTCTGCAACTTTCTACGGGCTTCCTCGACTTGAGCCCGTGCCTGCGCTGATAGTGCGCGGCGTTTGCGGATGCGTTCTTCCAGCGTCGAACGATTCCGTTTGACACAGACCCATTCCATCGTTAGCGGCTTGGAAGAGGCGCCGTTCATCTGTTGTTGAGGCTGTTTGCCTCTCTTGTTCTTCAGATCCACATTGTAACGGATCCCATCAACTGACTCCATGGCCTTTGCGAATTGTTTCGCAAGGCGTTGACGTTGCCTTTGGCGGGCTCTCTTCGAGAGAGTCACCACGCCCTCTGCGGCAGAAGGGTTGGCCAGAGCAGATCCGACCTGGTTAGGAATTGGAGGAATCTCACCCGATGCGACTTTGGCATCCAGCGGGGTAAGATCTTCGTTGGTGTTTTCAACATCTTCGTACCAACGAGCTTTTCTCCTGGTGGAGAACTTCTTGGACTTGTGGGGGGAGGTTGATCCGGACGAGGACGACAGGTACTCCTCGAACTTCTGTTGGTCGAACTCGTATTTGACCTCCTCCACGACCGGGATTGAGATCCGCAGCTGCGACGCTCCGATCTCGGCAGCGAGATCGGCGGCTCCCACTGTGGTCGCCAGATTGTTCGCGGGAAAAATCGTAGCTTTCTTCACTGATTCCATTGCTATCTCAAATAACTGTTTATCGGTTACAAAGATCCGGTCTTTTTATAAGATCCGATTACAATGAAAATCAAATAAAAGAAATAAAAATTACAACTTTTTCTCTTGTTTGTCGAACAAATCACGAGCTCCTGTTTTGCGGTCGCTCGCTTGCGTGGGTTCTTCACCTGCGCCGGGGTTTATCCATGGACCACCGCGAGATCTAGATCCGGTCGGATCTACACAGTACGATGGGTATTATTTCACGAAGGAAATAATAGCCGGGGGGGGATTATTTCACCAAGGAAACAATCGCCCGAATCTCGAGATCAAAGACCAAGCTTTGATCCGGAATATGCCTGCGTAGATCTGAGATCCGGTCCTCTCGAACTCTTGCCTTATTTGGCGTTGACGATCGCCAAGCACCAGATCTGGAAGAGCGAGTCCTCAAAGTCCCAAAGCTTGGATCTTTTTAAGTTCTGAGCCTTGAATCCAGCAGAGCTTCGCCTCTCCAAATTTTCCAACCCTGAACAAATGAACCAAGCCCTCTATTTATAGGCCACCTTTACTGTGCCCACGCACAGGTGGCCGACACACCGAGCCACCTTGAGGTGGCTCGGTTTTGGCCGAGCCCCTCTAGGTGTTGGGGTTTCCCGTCGTTTTCTGTTTTCCGGTTCTGTCCGTAATTCGGTTGTGTGGTTGAATTGTTCGGACTCGATTCGTTGACCTGATTTGGCAGTAAATCCGGTTCCTGATTTGGCAGTAAATCCACTTCTAAGTTTGAGTCCGAAACTGATCTTGATTCGATCGTGATTCGTCCGAGTCTGCTCTTGGTTGGATGACTCGTTGATTCCTCAACCCGTTAGCCTAATTCCGCACGCGAGTGGATTCATTCCGTTGTTTGCGTGCGGTTCGTTAGCCTCGTAGCCTCGTTAATTCGTTTCGTCGCGTATCACTTGGCTTCAGTGTTGTGGACTAACAATCGTGTCTGCATACGTCACCCGATGGTCGGTTTGTCGAATCGGTGTCGTCGAGCTGTGTTAAGGGACCTGTAGGCAATTTTTTACGCCTACATGCACGTCCATGCTCACAAACAGCCTTTTCTCCACCGGGCTCCAGCAAACATATCCCTTCTGAGTAGCAGAATATCCCACAAAGATACACTTTACAGCTCTAGGGGCAAGCTTCCCGACAGATGGCCTGTTGTCCTTCACAAAGCACACACAGCCAAACACTTTTAGTGGAAGGATCCCACCATTATCTCCCTTTAATATCTCACACGGAGACTTCCAATCCAACACCCTTGAGGGTGTAGGCGTATAAAATTGCCTATAGGTCCCACAATACAGCTCGACGACGCCGATTCAACAAATGAACCATCGGGCGACGTATCCAAGCACGACCGTTATCCCGCCAACGCCGAAGCCAAGCCATACGCAACGGAGCAGGTTAACGAGGCGACGAAGCCAATAAATCGCACCCAA
>BQKN01062644.1:0-24420 GCA_022839385.1 Asparagus kiusianus
AACCCTTAAGTCTATAAAAGGGTTGATTAGGGCATGATGTAAAGTGACGAAAAATAGTGAATTTTTCTCCTACGGCGGCCGTGGACGTAGTTTCTCACATTGAGAAGAGAACCACGTAAATCTTGTGTGTTTGAGATTGTTTGATTTTCTCTCTTCTCTCCCAAATCTCTATTTCCAAATCGCATCAGGGGGGGGTGTGCATCCCCAACACTAACAATTGCTACATTTTACTCTAAAAGCCTTTTAGAGGACCCCCTCAACCACAAGTTTTACAAATGTAAGAATGATGCATTTCATACAAAGTCTCACTCACATCCATCATAAGTATCAAAGCAACAAACAGAATTTTTAAGAAGAGCTCCAAGTTGATGATTGAAGCCTTCAGCTTCTTCATATACAGTTTCTTGTCTTTGCAACCTCTTATGCTTAGTACTCATAAGAAATTTCAAGATGATAATATAAACATGAAAGGAACAATATGAAATAAATGCCATAAATCATAAGAATTTCATTCCTATAAGCCGTGACCGATCCAGAATTTCTAGACAATGGTGTCACTATATAATTAAGATTTAAGAAATTTACAATTATTTCTTGATGGGTTTTGATACTAAGAAAAAAGCGCAATATTATTTTGATACTAAGAAAAAAGCGCAATATTATTTTGATACTAAGAAAAAAGCGCAATATTAACTACTATTAGTAACTCTATCAAGTAGATAAGTGCAATATTAACTGCTATTTAACAAATGGGAGCTACACTTACTGTGCATTTCTTTGGGTGGGGAGGGGGTGGGGGAGTATTGGGGGGAGAAAATATTGAAAATACACCTTACTCTAGGATAAAATTTTTTCCAAGAATACTAGTAATATGGGCTGACAATCTTTTTCAGGTAGTTTCGGGCTCACGGAACCTGTGTTATTGTGGTTTTGTTTGAATGTCACTTCTTGAAGGCTTTAGGCAGGGTATTTTTAGAATTTTATTCTAGTACAGGCACTTATACAAAATATGAGAGGTTTATAATTTATAAACAAGAATATGTATAATGAGTAGGGGTGCCAAACCGTATCCGTATCTGAGGAAATATCTGTAACCGTATCCGTTAGGATACGAATATGGTTACTCAAATCTATAACCGATAGAATATGGTTACGGATATGGTTTTGTAGTGAAATATCTATATCCATATCCGAAAATATTCGAATACATATTGGTCATACTCTTACGATGGTTTCGAGTCTTAGATTATGGATTTGTGATTAATTTTGATGATCAAGATGTCTAATCTTAGCTTTTCAATCATAATGAACATATTAACGAACTCTTTTTGTATCACATAGACTATATTTTTCTGAATACTATCTAGTTTTCTAATATCCTTTTTGTATCTACATGCATATCCGTTTATATATCTGCATCTATATCCGTAACCAAATCCGATTTTGACGGATATGGATATGAATTTTTCTTACCGACGTATATCTGTATCCATATCCGTATCCGAGATGGGTAAGCGGATATGGATATGATAAGTATCATATCCCCTAATAATGAGTGCCAGAAAGCATGATTGTTTTATAGTCCCACATTTGACTCCGTTTGGGCATGATTGTTTTATAATCCCACATTTGACTCTGATTGGAGATTCGTTAGTTGCCTTTATGTCGCCCATCAAATGAATTAAGAACCAAAAGTATTAATATGAACATTTGACTCTATTTAACCATATCATATTTTTTTGTGATTTTCCAATGTTTAAATATACTTACGCGTTACATCAATCATCCATATAAAACCATGGGTAATTTAGACAGAGCACGACAGGTAATCTAGTTATATAGGTCAACAACTCAACATCCATTATATAAATATGTAAACTTGATTGTGTACAACCATAAACATGGATTAGAATGTTATTATCAACTTTGTTCTCATGGTGCACAGTCTAGCTATGCTACCAATTATTTGAGAGACCTCTGGTTTCTGAGGGTATAACAAAAGTTTTAGATATAGGATGGGAATCAATTTTATCCAACTAGTTTATTTGCTAATTGTTAATTTCAATTTTCTACTTAAATTCATTACTCTTTAAATAAAATTTCTAAATTAGTTGTACTCAAATGTGGGTTGTGAACATAAGTTGCCTATCAGGCTATCACCACTTAGGTAGGCATGTCCATCCGGGCCGGCCTGATCCAGCCCAGTCAGGAAAACCAGGCCAGGCCGGGCAAAACCGGAGCCGGGGCCCGGGCCGGCCCCGGTTTTTTGGTTTTTTATTTTTTTTAAATTTTTAAAAATCTCTTTAAAAAATTTAAAATATACATAAAAATTACAAAAATTATAGAAAATAAAAATATAAACAATCATATTATTAATAACTTAAAATGACATAAATTACAAATACAAAAAATTATAAAAACAAAAGTTGATAAAAATAACTTCTTTATTAATAATCAGTAAATCTTTTACAAGTATAAATTTATTTCAGAATTTGTCGCATCATAATAGATGAGTACATCCCAACTAGATTGGCACCTACTCACCTATATCACTACCATTTGTAACAGTTTTCAAAATAATTCATTACAAATTTAAAACTAAAAAATAAAAATTACAATTTGATGAATATTGTTTAATCTTTATATCTATCTGCTAGTCCCAACTCTTCAAATTTATCTTCAATTCCAGCCATCCGATCGATACCTTGCGTTCGCTTCTCGTACCTTCACTAATCTTGTAAGCACATCACCGCTTATACAGTATACGAATCTAACCATGTCCTGTAGTCGTCAATCAAACGTCCTACTATGCTGAAGGCGGATTCCGAAGCTACCATCGAAACCTGCACTGTTAGTAAGTCACGAACCGTGCTGGAAAGTATAGGATATAAAACTTATCCATATACTCTCCACCATTACAAAATATCTAAAGCATTTCCTTAACATTTATCTAAAGAAGCAGATAAATATTCATCTATTTCAGAAACCTCCAATGATGATCCAACTCCAGACCCACCAGTTAGCTCAGCTACCATTGCATGCCTATCAAAACTTACACTTTTATCTCGGCTTGAGCTCGAAAGTGCCGAAGTTGTAGACTGTTGTGCAGCTACACCATGTCTAGTTGCGTACTTATCATATAAGGTTTGAAAATAATTTCTAATAGCTAAATGATGAGAGATAGCAGTAATGCTAGATCCATTTTTTTCTTTTACACATCTTTTTGAATTAGTCTAGCCTTAATATTTTTTCTTTTACACATTTGTTTCCATTTTTTTAATCTTTGTTCAGAAGCAGTATGCATATAAGCAATTGTTCCAACATTTTCTATCATGGGTTTAGTTTCAGTAAATGCACTTTGAACAATTAAATTTAAAATATGACATATACATCTAATATGAAAAAGTTCACCATGACAGAGCAATGACAGAGTTATTTTGAGAAAATCTACAGCTACATTGTTATTACTTGCATTATCTAGTGAAAGAGAAAATATTCTTTGATCAATTTCTAGTTTCATAAGTTCTTCAACTATTAAATTAGCTACATTAATACCAGTATGTGACTCTTCAATTGCAATAAAAGAAACAACTCTTTTAAACATTTGCCAATTTTTATCAATCCAGTGTGTTGTGATACATAAATAATCTGTTTGTGCTCTAGATGTCCAAATATCAGAAGTTAAAGAAAATTTACAGTTTAAATTTTAAAATAAGAAATTATATTTCCTTGTTCTGTTTGATAATGTTTTAAAATGTCACGTTGACAGGTTTGACGAGAAATTTTTTTAAAATTAGGATAAAAAACATCTCTAAACAAATCTTCAAATTCATTATCTTCTACTAATTTAAAAGGAAGGTTTTTAAGAATGATAAACCAGATGACGCATTTCTTGGCTCGGGTAGCGTCATAATTCCAAGTACCGATACTATCAGAAGAGGAGGACTTGGAAATTATAGATTGTCGGATATCACCTTGAGGAGTCTAGCCTTTGTTGTGTTTTTCTATATAGCGTTTGAGGTGGTTGGTGCCACTCTTATGATGAGCTTAAAAGTCCGACCGCACAACGCACATTTAGCCTTCTGGGTGAGGATCCTACCGTGTTCATCCTTGGTGACATCTATCTTCTTAAAAAAATTTCACACATCGGATCGCGGTCTTTTAAGAGATAGATTTTGCTTTTCATAATCAGATCCAGAAGCTATTTGATGAAAGGATTAGAAAGTATAAGAGATTATAAGAGAGTATAAGATTGTAAGAGAGTATTAGAGAGAAGTAGATGAGTTTTGGTATGAGAAGAAGAAGTGAAACCCCCCTCTATTTATAGAGGCAGCCTCCTAGACAAATGATCAAAAAACCCTCACCAAATAGCCGTTTTTGACCGTTTAAGGGGGCAAAACGGTCAAAACGCAAAAATGACTGTTTTGGTCGGGCTGAACCGACCCGGCCCAGCCAAACGATCACAAATCTAACCGTTTGGCGAAAACATGTTGGACCCTAGAGGGGGAGTGATTAGGGTCATAAGGCTATAATAGTGCAATAAAAATTGAGACAAGCAACAAACCACAAAATAAATAAATTATAGTAAATGAGATAGAGTTAGAAATCGTTATCCAAGTGACGCACAATGTGTTAACGATGTTCGGCCTACTGACCTACGTCCCCGCTCCCTACTCTCGAGGAGAAACCACTACACAACCCGGTTTGGAAGCCGGAACTTCTTCTACACGACGATCTCCACAAGATCTCACAACTACACAGTGATCACCACAAGATCTAAATCCCACACAATTGATCTCCACAGGATCAAGCTCACAACAGTAGTAATGGTGTAAAACTCTCTCTTTACAACGTTCCTATAGCAAGGAGAAAGATTACACTGAAGCTGGGATGTTAACTTGAAAAACAGAGAACAGGTTTGAAAGTTTAGGACTCTTTTGAAAACAGTAAATATGTTTGCAGGATATTTCAAAATGGACAAGAGCATTTGAGAGAAGAGGGGGTATGAGAGTTTAAATAGGAGAAAACAGATCAGTTTAAACACATACCAAAATCCCCCAAAACCTGGAAAAATCGGCGCTGAAAATCTGTACCAAAAAGACCGTTTGAGTAAGCGGCGGTCGACCGTACAAATCTCACGGTCGACTGCGAGCCATCTTTGAAACTTGAAAATTTCCAGAGACTTCTGCGATTGACCGTGGGAATTTTCGAGCTGACGGTCGACCGTGGCGGTCGACTGTGAAAGTTTCTGCTGCCCACTCAGGAAAAGACACAGGTGCGGTCGATCGTGACGGTCGACCGCGAACTGATACAAACAGACACTGTTATGAAACCTGTTTTTGACTCTATAAAAAATCTGTAAAATATTTGGATGACTTCCAAAAATTATAAAACTTTGTAAAATGTTTTTAACACTAAAAACAAATTGTTTAGAAAAGGAATTTTGCGAGTAGGGCCTCATACTTGTGAAAAATGATATTTTATCAAAACGCTTAAAAATATAAGTATGAAAATGTGTGTGTGATATCCCAATAGCTTCAAGTGAAATCTAAAAACTACTTGCCTATATTTTAGCACTAGAGAGAAAAGAAAAAACTAGCTAATATCCTCACATAGAATTACAATTCTTTGAGTCTTGATATAGCTTGAGTTGATGAAGCTTCTCATTGCATTTGTTGTTCTTGAATTAACATTGCTTCATCACTATGCCTCCTCCTTCTTTGGATATCATCGTTGTAGCTCATATTCCATCCAATCCTCCATATATGGTACTAACAAGCTTGATATATATATTAACTACAATATCACTCAACAAACAATTAGTACCGATAATGGTGGTTGTAAAACATCATCAAAACATAAGGGCTAACAATCTCCCCCTTTTTGATGATGACAACCAATCATTATATAGGAGCAAAATAAATATAGCTTATAGATAGTAGCTCCCCCTATCTTTGAGCTCCCCTTTACTATGTGCACAAATGAGGAGATTTCTCTCCCCCTTTGTTACCATCAAAATGGGGTAAAAATATATAAACGAAAATACATGTGAAATGCAACTAATCAAGCAAGCAAGTAGAACTTTCACATAGTGCATAAGCCCAAACCATTTCTTATGCGACAAAAATCATCTTCACTAAGAGGCTTGGTAAAGATATCCGCTAATTGAGATTTTGTGTCAACAAACACAAGTGATACATATTGCCTCTCTACATGATCGCGTAAGAAATGATGGCACACATCAATATGCTTGGTTCTAGAATGCAAAACCGAATTTTTTAAAATATTGATAGCACTAGTGTTGTCACAAAAGATTTTTATATTTTAAAAAAACTAAATCATAGTCAACTAAACTTTGTTTCATCCACAAAACTTGGGCACAACATAAGCCGACGGTAATGTATTCTGCTTCTGTAGTGGACAAGGCAACACAATTTTGTTGCTTGGAAGCCCAAGAGACAAGGTTTGCCCAAGAATTGACATGTATCACTCGTACTCTTACGATCTACCTTACAACCGGCAAAGTCGGTATCACAAAAACCATATAGATCAAAAGAGGTGCTTTTAGGATAAAATAAACCAAGATCAATTGTTCCATGCACATATTTAATGATTTTCTTAACCGCAATCAAATGAGATGCTTTAGGAGAAGCTTGAAAACATGCACATGCACACACACTAAACAAGATATCGGGTCTACTAGCGGTGAGATAAAGAAGACTATCTATCATACCTCGGTATAATTTTTGGTCCACATCCTCACCACTATCATCCGCATCAAGCTTGATACTTGTACTCATAGGAGTTTGTGCATGCTTAGAATTCTCCAAATTGAATTTTTTTTCACCAATTCTCTAGCATACTTGCTTTGAGAAATGAATATCTCATCCTTATTTTGCTTGACTTGGAGCCCGAGAAAGAATGTGAGCTCTCCCATCATGCTCATCTCAAAATGATCTTGCATAACTTTAGAAAAATCCTGGCATAGAGATTCATTAGTAGCACCAAAAATGATATCATCAACATATATTTGAACTAAAATAAAATCATTTTTCCTTTTTCTCACAAAAAGAGTATTATCAGTTTTCCCTTTAGAGAAACCATTTTCAAGAAGAAAACTAGAGAGGCGAGCATACCAAGCTCTAGGAGCTTGTTTTAACCCATATAAAGCTTTTTGAACCCGGTAAACATGATTAGGAAATGCATGATCCGTAAAACCGGGGGGTTGCTTAACATATACTTCCTCTTCTATAAAACCATTTAAAAAAGCACTTTTAACATTCATTTGAAACAATTTGAAATCTTTAAAGCTTGCAAATGCCAAAAACGTCCTAATTGATTCTAACCTTGCAACCGGTGCAAAGTTTTCATCATAGTCTATGCCCTCCTCTTGATTGTATTCTTGGGCAACCAAACGAGCTTTATTTCTAGTAACAATATCATGTTCATCAAGTTTGTTTCTAAAAGCCCATTTTGTTCTAATTACACTAGCATTGTTAGGTCTAGAAACTAGTTTCCAAACATCATTTCTTTAAAAATTGTTTAGTTCATCATGCATACCTAAAATACAAAATTTATCATTTAAAGCATCATTAATTTTCTTAGGTTCTAATTGAGATAGAAAAGCAATATTACCACACTCACTCAAAGCCTTTGAGCGAGTTAGAACCCCTTGTGAAGGATTCCCAATGATTTGCTCCTTTGGATGATTTGGTGCAAATTTCCATGCTATGGGGAGTTCTTCTTGTTCTTGCTCTTGAATGTTGTTTGTGCTTTCCCCATCCTTTTGAACATCTATTGAGGGTGTTTCATTTATTTGCAAAAATTTTAATCCTCCCTCAACATCATCATCATATTTCCTAGGCAAACCAACTTGTAAATCAATATTAGTCTCATCAAAAGTAACGTTTATAGATTCTTCAATAACAAGAGTTCGTTTGTTGAAGACTCTATAAGCCTTACTTCGAGGTGCATATCCTAGGAAAATGCCAACATCAATTTTAGAATCAAATTTATCATGGTGATATTTTGTATTTAAAATAAAACATTTACAACTAAAGATACGAAAATATCCAATAAAAGGAGTTTTACCATAAAATAGTTCATAAGGAGTTTTCTTAAGCTTTTGGTCTAATCAACATATGATTTAAAACATGGAAAGCCGTATTGACGGCTTCCGCCCAAAAATATTTAGGCAAATCAAAAGAGTTTAACATAGTTCGTGTCATCTCTTGTATGGTTCGATTTTTTCGTTCAATAACACCATTTTGTTGTGGTGTTCTTGGAGCGAAAAACACATGAGTTATACCACGATGCACACAAAAATCATAGAAAGAGATATTTGAAATTCACCACCATGATCACTTCTTATTTTAACAACTTTCAAATCTTTTTTATTTTCAATTCTTTTAACATGATTTGAAAATTCTTCAAAACATTCATCTTTACTTGCAAGAAAGATTGTCCAAGTAAAACGAGAAAAATCATCAATGATAACAAAAACATAGTGTCTGCCTTCAAGAGAGGTAACACGCATAGGACCAAATAAATCAAGATGAAGTAATCGCAAGGGTTTAGAAGTTGATACCTCATTGATGGGTTTGAAGGTAGACTTAGTTTGTTTACCTTTAGCACAATCTTCGCATATGGTATCTTTGATGAAATGCAAGTTTGATAACCCTTTAACAAGATTCCTCTTGGACACTTTGGATATCAATTCCATATTTGCATGTCCAAGCCTCTTATACCAAATCCAAGGGTTTTCATCAACCGCCGCAAGACACTTGACATCTTGATCTAATAGCTCATTCATCTCAAAAATGTATACATTAGATTTTCTATTTGCAACAAAAATAGTTTTTCCATTTGAGCTAACAATGCATTTGTCCGGTTGGAAAGAAATATCAAAACCTTTATCACTCAATTGGTTAATGCTAAGAAGATTATGATTCAAGCCATTAACCAAATAAAAATCTTCTATAACGGGAGAGGGTGTTTTACCAATACATCCAATACCAATGATTTTACCTTTCTCTCCACCACCGAAGGAGACGCTACCTCCTTCAATCCTTGATAGGGTTGTAAATAGCTCTTTGTTGCCCGTCATATGATGTGAGCAACCACTATTAAGGTACCACATCTCTCTACGTCGTATTCGTGATGTTCCCTACAAAAGATGAAGGTGTAGTAACTTTAGGTACCCAAATCTTGGGTCCTTGGTGGTTAGTAATCTTGGTACCTTTAGGTACCCATGTCATTCCATAAAAATCATGATTGTCTTTAATCCTACAATGAGTAGAAATATGACCACGTTTCATGCAATATGTGCACACAAAATTTTGTGTGTAGGAGCATAAGATCTATGAAATCTATTTCTACCATGGTGATGATAATTAGCATAAGCATGAGTGGGTCTAATCCTACCATTCTCAATTTCAAGTATTTCAATCTTGGATCTTAATTGCTTGTTTTCAAAATCAAGATCACCTAGCAATTCATCTTTTAAAGCAAGAGAGGTTTGTAGTTGTTCTAGTTTGGCATCACAAGAAGCATGCAACTTTTTAAAGGAAGAAAATTCTTTTGATATCCTTTTAAACTCAATGCTTAATTCCTCTAATGCCGTAGCTAGATCACATTGCATATAAAAGGATTCACTTTCGGTGTCGGAAACTACCTCCTTTTCATAGGCCATGAAGTAAATGTTAGGATCATGAAGAGCAAGTTTAGCTCCTTCTTCATTGCTATCCGAATCACTTGGTTCGGATTCCTCCCATCCGGCATACATGGCCTTCTTCTTCTTGTACTTCAAGTATTTCTCCTTGAGCTTGGGGCAATCCTAAGCTATATGACCCGGTTCATTGCATTCAAAGCACTTCCCTACACGTGAAGAAAATTTATTGTTAGATCGGGGATTAAACTTCTTGATCATTTTAATGAGTCTAGAAATTCTTCTAGAGAGGTGAGCCACTTCTCTAGAAAAATCAACTTCACTCTCCGACGATGATAAGGAGTTATCACTAGCTTCTTTGAGAGCTATGGTCTTCATTTTTGGTGATGGCTCATCAACTTCCCGTGGGGGCACTTCCTCCTTGTCCTTTCCCTTGAGCTTCTTCTCATGAACCTTAAGCTTGCCGATGAGGCCATCGAGAGCTAAAGTGGTAAGGTCACGAGCTTCCTCTATGACCGTAGCTTTGGGTTCCCATATCGGAGTCAATGAACGAAGGATCTTGTAGTTCGTCTCTTGGATTGTTAATTTCTTGTCAAGACCATGCAATTCATTGATTATGTTAGTGTAGCGAGAAAACATAGCATCAATGGATTCATTAGGAAGCATCTTAAATAATTCATATTCATGCATAAGCCCACTAATCTTGGATTCCTTAACTTGGGGGTTCCTTCATGTGTAATACACAATTTCACCCATATTTCGTATGCGGTTGCACACGTAGAAACCCTATTATATTCATTGGGGGAAAGACCGTAAATTAAGGCGTTCATGGCCTTTGCATTGAGATTGGTTTGGTGCATTTCTCCATCGGTCATGTTTCCGACTTTGGGCTTTTCTACATATTTCTTCTCTATGAGTTCTAGAATGTCAAGATCAATGCAACGAAGGTAAATCCTCATCCTAACCTTCCAATAAGCAAAATTACTACCAGTAAAAAGGGGTGGTCTAGTGGTGGATTGTCTCTCTAACATATGCACATTCATTGAAGCCTCTATAAGATCTTTTCTCTAAGGTGGTTAGACCAAAAACTAATATAGAGACCAATCTCTGATACCAATTGTTAGACCCTAGAAGGGGGGTGATTAGGGTCTTAAGGCTATAATAGTGCAAAATTGAGACAAGCAACAAACCACAAAATAAACAACTATAGAAAATTAGATAGAGTTAGAAATCGTTATTCAAGTGACGCGCGATGTTTTTACGAGGTTCGGTCCGCTGACCTACGTCCCCGCTCCCCACTCTCGAGGAGAATCCACTACACAACTCGGTTAGGAAGCCGGAACTTCTTCTACACAATGATCTCCATAAGATCTCACAACTACACAGTGATCACCACAAGATCTAACTCCCACACAGTTGATCTCCACAAGATCAAGCTCACAACAGTAGTAATGGTGTAAAACTCTCTCTTTATAATGTTCCTATAGCAAGGAGAAAGATTACACTGAAGCTAGGATGTGAACTTGCAAAACAGAGAACAGGTTTGAAAGTTTAGGGCTCTTTTGAAAACAGTAAATAGGTTTGCAGGATATTTTAAAATGGACAAGAGCATTTGAGAGAAGAGGGGTATGAGAGTTTAAATATGAGAAAACAGATCAGTTTAAACCCATACCCAAATCCCCCCAAACCTGGAAAAATCGACGCTGAAAATCTGTACCAAAAAGACCGTTTGAGTAAGCGGCAGTTGACCGTACAAATCTCACGGTCGACCGCGAGCCAGCTTTGAAACTTAAAAATTTTCCAGAGACTTCTGCGGTCGACCGTGGGAATTTTTGAGCTGACGGTTGACCGTGGCCGTTGACCGTGAAAGTTTCTACTTCCCACTCAGGAAAAGGCACAGGCACGATCGACCGTGGCGGTCGACCGCGAACTGATACAAACAGATACTGTTATGAAACTTGTTTTTGACTCTATAAAAAATCTGTAAAATATTTGGATGACTTACAAAAATTATGAAACTTTGTAAAATATTTTTAACACTAAAAACAAATTGTTTAGAAAAGGAATTTTGCAAGTAGGTCCTCATACTTGTGAAAAATAATATTTTATCAAAACGCTTAAAAATATAAGTATGAAAATGTGTGTGTGATATCACAATAGCTTCAAGTGAAATCTAAAAACTACTTGCCTACATTTTAGCACTAGAGAGAAAAGAAAAAACTAGCTAATATCCTCACATGGAATTACAATTCTTTGAGTCTTGATATAGCTTGAGTTGATGAAGCTTCTCATTGCATTTGTTGTTCTTGAATTAACATTGCTTCATCACTATGCCTCCTCCTCCTTTGGATATCATCATTGTAGCTCATATTCCATCTAATCCTCCATATATGGTACTAACAAGCTTGATATATATATTAACTATAATATCACTCAACAAGCAATTAGTACCGATAATGGTGGTTGTAAAACATCATCAAAACATAAGGGCTAACAAAACAGTCACCCTTGGTGACTGTTTTCGCCGAGCCAGGCCGACCCGGATTTTCGCCTGCAACGGTCACCAAGGGTGACCGTTGCGGGCAGGCCAGGCTTCGGGTCCGGGCCGCCCGGCCCGGTTTCGTTGCCCGGTCGGAAATGTTTCGGGCCGGGCCGGGTCCGGGCTGGACGCCAGTGAGGGGACCCGGACTAGAGGTCTGGCCCGGGTTTCCGGGCCGGCTTGTTTTTTGGACAGGGCTACACTTAGGCATAGTTTAGTCTTTTCTTTTCCCCAAAGAATTTTATTGATAGAAAAGTGCATAGTTTAGTCTTTTACAATAAGGAATGACATTGAATTGGATTACAAGAGACAACAGATTCATAATTAGACTATAGCATATCTTTTAAAAGGAAATAAAAGGAAAAGAAAAAAAAACCCCAAGAAGTAAGGAGTAACTTATTTGTTTTCCTGTTTTACATTATCAAGAGAGGTTCTCAAAATATTTTAAGTTAAATTAATCCATTTGGTTTTTCTATTAAAAAAATCAATATCTTTTCAAATTGTAACCAAGCAAATTTTTCTGAAGCAAAGGAAAAACAAATCCTTAAGTTTATAAATATAATTTTTTGCCTAACATATACTTGCATTTGAACAACCTTCATACTTTTAGTTATTTCTATTTAAATCTTCTTCCATGATTCCTTAAATTTTCAAATAAATTTAAATGTTGTAATCTTCTTCCAAGATGGCAACAAAAGTAACAATAATATTAACAATTAATTGACCTACTTAATTTCTTATTAATTATTTCAATAAATACCCCTTTGAGGAGGTGGTCTATTCATCCATTATAAGGCATAAAAAACATAGTCAATAATTTATATAAATTTCAAACTGTTTCCACACTTATTGCTCATAAACACTTACTAAACCAAAAATAAAAAAAAATGATGCATTGTGATAAAGACATCCAAAAATTCTCTAAATTCAATAAAATCCTAAAGGGGGGAAAGACTCCATTTTGAATTCATTAATAATTTACTTTAGCGGCCTCGTTCATTGTTTATGAAAATAGCCCAAAATTAATATTAGTTTTGAAAAACATGGTAATGGCCATGACTTGAAATTCATTCAAATGGGCTAATGTTTATTCCTTTTCTGATCGGAGAAAATCGTAGGATAGAAATGCTGGAATAGTAATAATAATTTGCCCTTGAACATCCAATACATATTATGTAATAATATTGTAATGTTAATAAATTTAATTGGTGCACATAATTTGGGTATTATTTATATAATTGTTATATATATCCTTAGAAGTTATTTTGTTAGATCATGCACTGTGATGGTTACTTACTTGGAGATATGATCTAACTTAGAAATTTCTTAATTTTGTGCTTAACCTATAACTAGTAAATGATAACTTTGTTATAACAGGTTATTATGCATGACACTGATACATGAGATACGGTGGTTGGTCTCAACCATCGAGAATTGAGATTCTCCGGGTGTATGTCATAAGCACGCATTATGATGTGTGTAGCACTAGACCGTATTTAAATTCTCTAGGATGAGTCACCTAAGAGATAGAGAATTCAAATTGTTACATGGTCCCTTTGACTTGATGATATTGTCATTTTTGATTTGATAATTTAGTATGCTTTGACGTGATGGTTAAGCTTGTTTAGCAAGCGCTACACAACCTGAAACATTGGGTTGCTAAATTTCATTTAGAAAAATTATGGATGTCTAGATAGGATCCAGTATGCTCATTATGATGAGTTAATTTATTATGCATTCCCATGAAGCTATTAAATTCCTGCCGGTAGGTGGTTTTGAAAATATTTTTAAAATTTTACTTTCTTATAAAAATAAAATATTTTGATGTTTCAAAATGATTTTTATTTATGTTCATGGGAATTGCAAATTTAGGCATGAGCAAATAGGTGAGTTGTCCTGCTTAAAAGAGTTGCCTAAAATAAATGATACTAGAATGGAGTGAACGTAAGGTATTATTTAATCTCATATTATGGAAGAGCTTTTATGAATAGTTGGTTGGATAGGGATTTGATTGTTAAATTAAAATTATTAATTTGATTAATAATTGGTTCTCGATATGGGACCCAATTGGTCTCACTAATGTCATTAGAAGATGTATACATGCAATGCAATTCTATTTATATCCTTAATTGTTATGGATAAAGTTTTTGAACAAATCTATTCTATCTTTAATTGTTATGGATAGAGTTCTAAATAATTATGAATTGTTTAAAGTTAAAATCTCTATGACTAGTGTAATCCTATAAATAGGGTTCATATGTAGCCTTATGAGAGGAGATAGATGAGATTGAAAATCTTATGAAGATAATATGAAGAAATAGATTTTTGAGAACCTATCTCTTAGTATTGCTCCTCTACGGTGACGGGTGGATTTCAATTGGAGGCTTTTTCTCTTGAGGAAGCTATTTCGGATTGATCTCGGGACAGATTATTGTAGAAACTCGGAAAGCGTTTTAGGTATTCTTCTAGTTTTTAATCAATTTTGATTAATAGTCATGATATGTTTTTTTCCGCTGCGTTATATGTCATGATTCCAACAAGAAGCTCTACTTTTAGAGACGGGAAAAACATAGTTTTTAAGGAAAGCACATATAATTTAAGTAAAATGATAAAGAATGACTATATAGAAGGAAAATGCACAAATAGTTTGCTATGTTCAATCACAAGCAAAAACCATGCTTGAGAATTTTAATTTTAATGATCTTTGTGTAACTTACAACATTTCATAAACAAAATAGTAGATCTTGTACTTATTTATATTACCGCCAGTTATAAATTATTCAGCCCAAAACCTATTACCATCTGATCCTATTAACATCATATGAACATTTTCTCCCTAGTAACTAATGATATAAACAAAAAGAAACTATAGCATTATATGATGAACTATGTCTACAAAGAATTGATACTACCCTCTTCTTGCCCTGCTCAAATCTAACATTTAACAAATAACTCTATTTCAATGCAATGCTCTAAAACTCTATACTCTTCCCATGGGAGAAAATGGAGGATCAAGGATGAACAATGGTGTCATCTGTTCTGTCTTCTTATTCGATTTGTCGTCTGCAACAGCTTCTAGCAAAATTTTCACTTCTTGTTCAAGAAGTAATTTGAGTGAATTTGAGTAAAACATTTGCTTGTTGTCATGGTTGAGAGCAGAGGGTGCTTCTGAACTGTGAAGTATAGAAATGCAAATGGAGAATGCTTGTAATGCTGATAACTGAGCATGGAAATCAACTGAATATTGTCCTCTGCCATTAGATGTTATCGATAGTGCCGGTATCTTCTCTTTCCTTCCCTGTTAATACATAAAAAGATAACTTCAGATCTCTGGAAACATAATGGTAACATAAAAAAGTAAAAAAAAAATTGAAATGCAGATGAAATTCTAAGAGCTTATACAACTCTACATTGTGCTATAAATATTGTTCTATATGTTCACCTCATTAACATGATACATGCTCCTGATGCAGACAATTTGACAGAAGTATTCATTTACTGATAAGAACAACAACAACAACAAAACCTTTATCCAGAATTGTTATGTTCAGCTACATGCAAGTCAATCAATATTATGTTCTTCTAAGTTGCCTACCACCAAGTTCTCTTAGTCTACCTTTGACGTTGTTGCTCCACTAGTTATAATCTTATCACTTCTAATTTGTGTATTTAGTAGTCTTCATTCCATATGGTCAAACCATGATACCATCTTAATCAATTATGTTTCATTTAATCCCTAATAGGAGCAGTCTCTTATGGATGTTCTGTTTATCTCATAGCATATATTCACATATCCATGTTAACATTCTGATTTCGATTATTCTCATTTTTACCCTTTTGAGAAAATAATAAAGAAAGATTTATGAATATCTCTTAAAGTTTTTTCCCATGGTAGAAGACACTAAAAGCTAAAAAGACTGGGAAATAAAAAAAAATCCTCTTTAGTATATTTATATTTAAAATAATGGAACATATGGACAAACTAACAAAAAATACTTGCTTGAGCTATCATCATAAATCAGTAACTTTACATAAGCTGTGATGTGACTACTTCACCAAAATATACATATGAAATTTATGAATAGTCAAATAGCTTAGAGAAGAAAAAAACATATAAAACATGATTTCTTTCATATTCATATTTAACAAACATCAAAATGGAGAAAGCACAGACAAGTTAACAGAACAGTAGTAGCATCATCTAACATCAATAACCAGTAATCTGCAATAGTCATGAACAATCTTTAGGTATGTTTCGGCTACTTTAGAAAGATCTCGAACAAAAAATTCATGAATTGTCCAAACAGTCTGAGACTGTCAAAATTCAGCAATCAGAGAATTACTTGGATAATAGAAGGTGTGTTGCCATGGGATTTGATGTAATGATTCAAGTTCATGTTTATAAAAGGTATATTAGCATGGTCTGCAAAACAACATATAAGATAGAACTCAACCTCTGTATCTCTATTATTTGAGTAAGCAGCTAGTACCAATTACACTAGCCAGCTAAAATATACTAAATATATAAATTTTGAAGCATCACTTCAGTGGTTAATGTGGCATACTTCCTGTGCTAGATATGTAACATACCTGAACGAAGAGCACCATTTGCCATTGACTTCCCTTTGCCAAATAATCCCCAACATAATTATCAGCGCATGGATTTTCGATCAAAACAATAGGACAAGCCATATCCCACCCGCCACAATCACATCCTCCACGATATCTCCATCTATCAAGCAATGACGAGGGTCTACCATCCTCACTGCTCGGTATTCCATGTGGACCGCTGGGAATTACAACCCTTACATTAGCATGATTCACGATTCCTCGTTCTTCAGTACTTTTATCTTCTTCTACTTCTTTCTTAATAAAAGGAATTTGAATCACAACAGCAGCTATCTCTAAATAAGGATGCAAATCATCCATTGACCACGGATAAGAAGTTGAAGGATTTGAATCAAAATCACTAGAAGGGCATCGTCTCGGGCGATGCTGATAGTTCTCTGTGTCAGTTGAATTACTCGTGCCAAAGCTTTTTCTAGCATGGGCAATGTCATATAGAACAAATTCTGTTACTATGGTACTCTCCAATGAAGCGGTGTCGCTAACTTCTGAACATAAATAACAAGAAGATTGCATTTGGCCGATAATTAAAGGATCTTTGGAAGCACAATCGCTGCTGGTAGTACCTTTCTTCTTGTATTTGTAGAAGGTATAAACCCAATTGAATGCATTATCGGTTCTCCATGTTTTTGCCAAAAGAACATCCTCAGGATTTTTTAGTGCAAATTCATACGATGGGGTATCATTCTCGTAATTCAATTTAAGAGTGGCATGTAAATGAGCAGGTGAAGGAACCATCATCAAGATTTTGTCTCGTTCCACCATCCCACCATCATAATTCATCTTTTCAGCTGTCTTTGAGAACTCGTTCGATGAAGATTTGTGGAAGACTCTATGCCTCCTGATGATTGGAGGATTTCCAGGAATTTCTATTTCCATGGAAGATGGATTTCTCAGATACTTTGATTTCATAATAGGATCCAGCATCTGTTTAAACGGACTAAACCGCAATTTTTTACTGGCTTTAGAAGCCCCTTTTTCTAATTGACTAGGAGTATTGAACATTACTGCCTTCGCTGAAAAGGACTTGGGCAGATTGCATGTGCTGTTTCTATCAGAATTTTGTTCTTCAACTGATCCTTTTTCTCTCTTCTCATTAGAACGTGAGCTAAACCCCTTAGAGCCTGAGGAAGAGCAATTGAGCTTTACACGCTCTTCGGTAGAATCTACTGGAGCTAATGGATGGATGTCAATAAATGAGGTTCTTGATTTGGGGAAGCCAGTGGCTTCATTAATCTCGAAAGACAGGAACCCTTCATCGCTGCATGTTGATTCTACATTTCTCCTCTCATCTCTCAACCTCCTTATACTCTTTAATTCTCTAGAACTTTGATATACCGATCCCCTTTTCATTACCTCACAGTTTTTGGCATTTTTACCATGCGGCCTTGCTGGCATGCTTCTCCTACGGGGACTAGTAGAATAACTGGGCCTTAATTCTCTGTAATTGTCATCTGATCTCCTTAAGTTGTTATATCTGTTCCTAAGCAGTTCTTTTATATCTTTCTCATCTACTTTTGCTCTGATGCAGGGAGGTCGATGAGCAGTTTTTGGCCTTGGCCTTGCTTGGAAAAGGTCCTCACTTTCCAAAACAACATCTAGTCCCATAATTGATATATTGAACTGCAAATTAGGTAAATAAACAAATTGATAAACTAAAATGGATATGAGCAATGATATGATTATGTTTATTGAGTTATGAGGCTAATGAGTTCGTTCCACAAACTATGAAACCAATTACAGTAAAGAATAGAAACCTTAAGGCGTAGCCGAAAAGGTCTAAGTAAGCACTCGTTAAGGAAACAGAAATATAAAAAACCTTTCATTGAACTAGGTACCTGAAATTTTTATTATGATATAAATAAAATGGGTACCAGCTATCATCTTCATAAAGTAAAGTTTTTCACTTTTCAATCCTGCAAATATGGAGTTACACCAGTGGTGAGATACAACTGCTCCGTAACACTACCACAAAAGTAGGAAGCCAGGTGAAAGCATAAAAAGATAATATGTAATTCCACTTAATTGATAAGTGCCTAAAAACTATGATCACATTATATCATAAGCTAAAGCTTCATTCAGTTCGAAGATAATAGATCTTCAAAACAATGCACAAAACAAACACCAACTAATCAAGTAGGTCACAAACCCAAGGTTAGGGTTTAATTTAAGTATTCTCATGAGAGGAAATGAAAAATAGATGTCCTTTTTTGTGAAGATGTCCTGCAATTTGAGTTATATATTTTCATTTGTTTTTAAGAAATATAACTTACTCAACATGTTACGAGTTAATAATTTCAAGAACAGAATGTCAAATGCAAAATAAGATACCCAGCACGACACAAATTTTCTTTTCCATAAATGATCAAGATATTATGCAAAGGAAGAATTATTTTGTGTCAAACGACCAAGACTTCTTTATGCCATGACTCACATCCATGAAATCCGTTATGCCAATTGACAGGAAGCATCATATAAGTGATCAACAATCCGATTAATATTTAATTACATGGTCAGTCATCAGCAATTAAAACATGGGTATGAGTGTCCAAGTAGGTGATGAATACAATGATCAATTATCCAATTAAGCCGCTGCCGAGACAGAGGCGTGGAATGACTTACTTCTAACTGAATACGAATATGTGCCCAATTGCATAAAAGCTGCAATATAGGGAGTAAAAATAGCGAGAAAATTATAGATGAAAAATTAAAAAAAAATTAGATAAAGCTAGAGATTTAATTTCCAGCTCTTCTATCTGATCTGACTATATCACCCACAAAAGCTACTCCAATAACAAATTTTACAGATCCAAGTTCTTCACTTTCAACAATAAACGAAAACACATCTATATCTTGGGCAGATATCAGAAATGCCTTCTTCCCACAACCCAACTTCCCAATTACATCCATCAACTTATAATTTCTAACCAACATAATGGTTAATCCAATCATCACAAGCTACAGATAATCTCATAAGAAAATGGTAATTAAAGCCACAAGAGAAAATACCAATACCCATTTTCTTAAAACAAGCCAAATGAGAAGAGAAAATACTGGATAAGTGAGCATCTCACTCTTTTCTAATCCCCACACAGCATGCTAACAACAACAGCGAGAAATCATGGTACAAATCGATACTTCATCAAAATTGGGCATAAAACCCAACCATCAGGTCTCGGCATGCAATCTCAAAACAAAAATACCCAACAAATCCTTGAACCCATAAATTTTGATTAGCATATTAATGAAAAGCAATGAGAAATTACCTTTGAGATGAAGATCGATGATGGAAAGATTGCTGGGCCTTGAGAGATCCTGTTTTGGCTGTTGCTAGGAATGGAAGAAAAGCACAGGGCAAGTGGGAGCAATGGGAAATGCAAATCTCTGGCGCTTTTGTTAAATATAAAACAAAACAGTAATTAGAGCTTGGATTATTATATTATTTGGGTTTTAATGGAAGTTTTTAGCCTCGGTCTTTCTTTTAAAAAAGCTGTGTCCTTACTCCACTGTTGACAAGGGCCGCTTATAGGACACAGCTTTTTTAAAAGAAAGACCGAGGCTAAAATCTTTGGAAATTATAGTAATGGCAATTTTGTGAAAATCACAAGAATACTAAAGTACTATAAAATATTTTCGTTATTATAGGAAAAAAAACGTAAGGTTTTCGAGCATGGGGCTCCTCCCTGATACATGATAGTCCAAGCCATCGCTCAAGAAATATATGGCATATTGATAATATGTGATGTTTTTTTACTGATTTAAAGTTCATAATCTGTCTTTTGTATTAATATCCTATATCTCCTCATTGCGCATAGAAGATGCAAGTGAACGTTCCTACACCGTTCAAATTGATAATGAATCTATAACAATGTGTTCGCAATTTTAGATTAAAATTATTGTTCAAAAAAAATTAGAGTAAGATCTTTCTCAATATGGAGCCTGAGCTTCATCCCCTGGCTCGAGCCATTTTCAGTGCCAGGAATAACTAGATCTAAGGTTTTTAAAATTTTCTATTTTTATTTAAATTTCAAAAAAAGAATTTTTAATTTCTAAATATAAAAAAAAGGTTTCTGATTTTTTTAAAAAAATAGTAAATCCTAGATTCATTAGAAAGTGTCCACTAGTCTATAAGGCCCGGTTTGGCAAAGGGTTAATGAAGAGGGGTTAAAGAGAATGATTAATGTACTTAGCCCATTTGATAATCCGAATGACTAAATTATTAACCCGTTAAATAAGTTTTATTTTAGCCCTTATGATCAGTTTTAGTGTTTTGGAATAACAATGATTTTGACTATTTTTTTTATAATTAGAAGGGTTAACTCTTATTCCATCTAAATAGGAGTATTAGTAAACCCCTCTAGAGGGGTTAACTTAACCCTTCTATATTTTTTATGTTTGAAAAATTGTGAAGGGTTAACTCACTTTAACCCTTATATAGATTTGTTGTGTTTGGCAGGTTAAGAAGGGGTTAAGTCTCCTTAACCCCTCACTTAACCATTTGCCAAACGGTACCTAAAGGTTGAATTTTTTATTGCAAATTTAACATCCTGAATGTTAAAACTTAGAATTTTTATAGTCTGATTGGAGTGAAAATGTGGATGTCTAATCGGAAAAGAAAAATGTCGTGTGCTATAGAATTAACGTGTCATATTGAAGATAGATGTGTTTTTCTACTATTAAGGGGGTCGTAAGTTCGTAACCACATAAAATTGCTAAAATAACATAAAAAAGCCAACAAAAAAGAGCACTACAAAAGACTGAAAGTACAAATCTTAAAGCAGATCAAAACGTTCATGGAAACCAACTTGTTAAGAAGTATTGTTTTCACCTATAGAACGACGTGGAGGTGAATAAATGAGATGGTTAATAGTCAAATCTTGACGATCCAAAATTTATTGGTTTGTAAATTATTTTATTAAATAAAGGAGGATATTTTGGGTGAAATGAAGGTGACTCGCGTACAGTGTGGCTACCGGACCCCATGTCAATTGTTATGGTTTGTGAACCAATTTTCGTTTTTATTTTGAAAAAAATGTGTCAAGGCTCCAAAACAATAAACCTCATGTGGTCCGGTCTCATGAACTTTTTCTCATGTTGTTTAGTCCCAAAAGACCGACTAAAATATGGCTCAACCCTAAAAGCCAATTTATATAAATGTATTTGTTGTATTTGTGCTCTTCTTCCGAAATTGCTCTCTTCTCATGCAAACCCATATTCACTGGTGCAAGTCCGATCGCAATAAATGCAAGGCAATGGAGAAAATGGAGGGGAAAAGGCCCGACTTCCCTCCATTACTGCTCTATTTCGTCATATGTTATATATTATATTGTTTTACTCTCTTACTCTCTCATTTATGGTATTAGGGTTTGTTCTTTAACTTTCAACAACCCCTTATATCCTAAAAATTCTCTCAATTTCTCTTCATAACTTTCAACAACCTCTTATAGCTACCAATGACCTCTTGCATAGTGTCCTTAGGCGATAAAGTTGTATTCTCAATGCTAAGTTTTAACATGAGCTTTTTCGAACTAAAATTTCATGTGTCTGAAAGACTAAAAGTTTCTCAAATGTTTTATCAGTGATATACAAATCTGAGAGGCACCCGAATTTGAGTTTTTCGATTAAGAATGAAGATGATTTAAAGTGCATGGTGGAGCATAATCCAAATATTGGTTGAATGGAGATTCATATGCACGCTATTGTTGATATAGAGGGTTCTACTACTGAAAAAATGCAGAAAGTTCTAACTAAAATGTAAGTAATCATTAAACTACTGTTAAATTTTAGGTTTGTCTGATGTAAGCTTTGTGATTTTCAAGTTTCACACTACAGAAAAATCTTAAATGTTAACTTTAATAGTTACATGTTAACTATTCCTATCATTTATTAACTATAACAGTTATTTGTTAACTTTCACGTGAATTTGTTAACTATTACGACCCTTTATAAACTATCACGGCTACTTGTTAACTATTCTTGTTTTATGTTAACTATCACAAATATCTATTAACTTTCACATGAATCTGCTAACTTTTCATTTCATCTGTTAACTATCACAGTTACATGTTAACTTTCACATGAACCTATTAATTTTCACTATCACAAGTTAACTTTATAGTTAATTTTAAAGTCTAATTGATTTATTAATTTGTGTAGCAGTGATACTCCAGAAAGTACTTCTAATTTAGAGAGGATCTCAAATGATTGTCCGTCTAGTGAGAATGTAATGAGATCAGATGATATTCTCAACAATAATTCCATCAGTCCTCAATGGTGGCACACAACACTAGCTGAAAAAGGTCAACAATTTGAAAGTGTATATGAATTAAGACTAGCTCTTCAATATTATTCTATAGCAAAAAAATTTGATTATGAATTTTTGAAGAATGAACCCAAACGTATCCGAGTTTTTTGTTGATATAACGAAACATATGGATGCGATGTTGTTCATCTCTCCTGTTAAAAATTAAAAAAAAAGAATTTTTATCAAGAAGTTTGTGAAAGAACACAGTTGTGGACAACATAGTAACTTATCAGGTCGATCACGGGCATCTCGCAAATTCATAGTTGCCTAATTGTAACATGTGTTAAAGATTCGGCCCGAAATCTAACCAATTAATGTGCAAAAGGAGTTATTCACTCAATATGGATTGAGGATTGATTATAGTAAGATATAGTGGGGTAAAGAGAGAGAGCACAAGAGGAATTGTATGGTGATACTTATGAGTCTTACGATCAACTAAGATGGTAGAATTTACAGATTTGTTATTAAATATACAAATTTTTATAGTAGACACTTAACGTACACTGTTAGTTGTTGATTTAATCAGCAATATATTAACTTTACAAGTTGGATGTTAATTATTATGGATATCTATTAACTTTTGTTATTGGTTGTTAATTATAAGTGAATGTTATTAACTATAAATGGTATTTGTTAGTTATGGTAGTTAGATGTTAACTTTATGAAATTTTTTATTTTGGTCAAATGTATTATATTTACCTAATATTTCTTAACATTTATGTATAGGTATGAGCACATGGTAAAGAAAATAAATCCAGGTAGTTACATTTGCATTGAGCAGAATGAAAGAAGGTTCACAAGACTCTTCATTTATTATGTTGTTTGCATTATTGGTTTCTTAGATGGATATAGAGCCATATTATTTTTGAATGGGACATTTTGAAAGACATCTACAAAGGTATATTCCTTAGCGCCATAGCATACAACGGAGATCAAGTGATATTTTCACTATCTTATTGCATATACAATCAAGAAAATTTAGCTAATTGGAGATGGTTCCCATAATTTTTGTGGTCCATACTATATTAAAGGTCTGACTCATACAATCCTCCCAGCCAATTAGTTATGATTTCTTATACCGACAAGTGAATTCGAGAAGGTTAAAAAAATATTTTCCTAAAGTAATTCACTCAAGATGTGCTCTACACCTAGTTGTAAACTTTAGATTAAAGCTAAAAAGGATTTGGGAATAAAGTCAGATGACACTTAGGTTATGAGGAATTTGCTTCAATCTATTTGTAGGCGTATAAAATTGCCTATAGGTCCCACAACACAGCTCGACGA